>ML266073.1:482-70436 GCA_005239495.1 Nicotiana undulata | reverse complement strand
ATATATATATATATATATATATATATATATATATATATATATATATATATATATATTTACGTTAATGTTGGTTTTGTCTTGATAATATTGAGGAAGTTGTGAGAAATGCATTCTAACTGTTTCGTAATTATTGAGGTTCACATGGTTATTGGGTTTCATTGAGCTATTTCCAATTGTTGTTGCAAGTGTGTTAAAAATGTTGGTTGTTCTCTTGAGTTTATTATAGTATATAAAGACTGAGCTGGATTGACAGTGTTACGGTATTTACTTATATTCTGGTTGGTTTTATTGTGAAATGATATTGGTTAAAGCTTACGAGCTATATGATCTTCTGTTTGAAATTGTGGAAATAACAGTATTGTGAAAGGCTTGGCCTGAATTGTGAATTTTTTTTATGAATAAATTGATATGATATGTCCGGTGGGAGCGGGTTGCACGCCGCAACAAGGAGTGATAAGGGAGGACAGGTGGGATCGGGTTGCACGCCGCAACAGGAGTAATAAGGGTGATATATTTAGGGAGGAGCAATAAGGGAAGACGGGTGGGAGCGGGTTGCACGCCGCAACAAGGAACGATAAGAGAGGACAATTATATTTTTACTGATTTTCAAAGAAAATAAAGATTTGAAAAGCTAAATGTTTATTTTTACTGCTTTGTTTTTAGAAAAACAAAGATTTGAAACTTTCCATGTTATATTACTATTTTCATATTTTTGCACTACTTTTATTCAAAGATAAAGTTTGAAAACTTGGAAATTTTTTAGGATTGGTTATAGCTGAGGCCTGGAAGAGGTGGTTGTGTTATTTTATTATTGTGCAGTATTTGAATTGGTGAGTTTAGATTTCCTTCCTGTTTATAATTATTGTCTCAGATATATTTTCTTGTTTGTGTAGAACTGTTTTATTCGGTTATCGTATATATATATATATATATATATTAATATCACAGGTCTATTGTTAAAAGCCACGACTTAGCCTCGTCACTACTTCGCCGGGGTTAGGCTCGGCACTTACTCAGTATATGGGGTCGGTTGTACTGATACTACACTCTGTGCTCTTTTGCACAGATCCAGGTACTAGTCAGCAGTAGAGGATTTCAGGACGACCACCGATTCATTTGGAGACACGAGGTACATCTGTCGGCGTTCGCAGATTCCGAGAGTCTTCTCCTATTTTTACATATAATGTTTTATTATATTCAGAACAGTTACACTATTTCTTTCAGCCCATTATTTGTAGTATTCTTTAGTAGTTTGTGAATTGTGACACCAGACCCTGGGGTAGTATTAGAGTTGTTTATATGATTAGTTCGTGGCTCGGTTTATTTATTTATTCATTTGTTTATTTATTTTACAGTTGGAATTATTCACTGGAAACCATTAGATTAAGTTTATTTTATAATTGTTTATCATGTTTAATGGATAATCAAAGGAAAATAGCTAGTCGAACTCGAACATTGACTTGTGTAGCAAGTGTGGTGTTAGGCGCCATCACGATCCCTAAGGTTGGGAATTTGGGTCGTGACATACGCCCCAGCCCAAACCCCATAACCCATGCTCAGCCTGTCCCTCTCCTGTTACAAAACGACCCCGTTCTGATAAGAGAGCAAATCCCAGCCGTTGATCTCGTTTGATCTAACGGCTGGGAACTCAACACCCCTTTAGTATTTAATTGTTCCAAATCCTCCCCCCCCCCTAGAGACCAAAGTCTAACACCCCTTCTCTCTTCTCTCTCAACCCTCACTGTCTCCGCCACTCCCCCGCCCTAGCTCCGCCGACCGAAAATTGCCGGCGGCGGCGGAGCATCACCAATCGACCTCAAAATTCTACCATAGGATCTCCTTCCTCTCCTCAACCCCGTCCCAACATTGAATTCCCCAGACCATCATCCGTCTGTGAGTAATTCCAAATCTAAAAACAGTGGAAACCCTAAATCATGCCAACGACAACTCCAAGTGGCTCTGTGACTCAAACTCACATGAGTCGATGGTTCTTGACGAGAGTCGTCGATTCATGTGAGTAAGGGTCACTATTGAGGGTCGCCGGAGTCTAGCCAAGTTCCGGCAGGTCACCGGAATTCCTCCAAACTCTTACTGGTATCTCCCTCTCTCTCTTTGCTTATTAATTTTTCTTTTTCCCTTTATTTTCTTTCCTTGCTCTTCCTTTTCGTAAAACAGAATCATATTCATGTTTCAATCCATGCTAGGTCGCTGTTTAACATGTTATCTGTTGTCAATCCATCTTTGTTCCATCTATGTCTTTGTTATTTCGTCTTAATTAGTCTAGATCTTATGGCTCGTTCCCATATATGCTATCAAATGAGTTGGCAGCCATGCTTATGTGAGGATTTCTCTGATGATTCATTTTTAATTTGTTCTGTTTGTTTCTTCTCTATCAAGGTTCAATTATGAGTGATTAGTTTGCTTACTTGAGTCATTAGATCCATGAATTCATGTTTTAATTACTGTCATTGTTTCTCATAAAATAGTGTAATAGCCTTTATGTGTGACTTTCATATATTGTTTGAGTTTGGTTTTACTTAGCCTATGATTTTGCTGCCTATATCGTTAGTCACGATTAAGTATTAGCTTTCAATTAATCATAGTTTAACATAATTTCAACTCTTAGGATAGATTGACATTTTCAATTAACCTAAACAAACTAACCCCTACTTAGGCTCAAGTAGAAACTAAAACAGACCTTAATGAAAGAAAATTGACTAAGTCTAATAACCTAACTAATTTTATTAATTAACCTAAAAGCCTAAACAAAGTATGAAATTAGCACCTTCAACCAGTTAAGTCTTAGATAACTAGTTCAGACCAATTAACTAAGTTTAAAAACAAATAATTCACATAAGCTTAATTTTAGTTAATGATGAATCTATTTCAGTTTCTTTACCCTATTAGTTAACTCAAGTTAATAAATAACCTTGATTGACCTTAAAGGGTGATCATAAGGGTAATTCTAGGAACCTAGAGGGGTAATTTGGTACTTTAGTTGAGGGAATCTTGGGTGTAACAACCCAAGAACCTTCTAGAACTAGAAAATCAGATTTTTTGGGGGTAGAATAGTGATTGTAAAAGCTGGAATTTTTTAGAATGAGGGCAGCTTTCCTAAATGATAAGGGTAACAACTGCCATTGTACTATTTTCAGCCTATTGGATAAGTAATATGCTAAGCATATCCTATCCAAAATTCCCATATATATATAGAGACACCTTTCACCATTAAGAGGATCTTTTTTTTTTTACCTCTTTTGCCTGCTGAAAAGTCTGAGTATAGAATTTTCACACACACACACACACAGATATACCACTCTGAAAGTACATGACAAAGCTAAAAATAGAAAATAAAGCAGCAGTTGCTGGAAAACAAAATTCAGTAGAGAAAAGAGGAAATCTGGTCATCCTTTTAAACAAAATATCAGTGTTGCTTTGGATTCCAAGTTCTCTTCCATTTCTTCATAGGTTTTCTGGTTGTTCATACTCAAAATTTCTAGCTTTGAATCCTGTTGATTTTCCTGGTCCTGTGGTTGTTCATGCTATTTGTTGTTGTTGCTGTGTTGGACCTATCTTCCTCTGAAGTTCTAATATTTTGACTTTATCTGGTCACTTGTTGCTGATTCCTTTTGAAAAGAGGTATGTAACAATGCTATCTGAATAAAAGTTGTTATTTCCGGAGCTTTTCAAACATGTGTGTCTGCTTTTGATGTTCTGTTGCTTTTGGATGAACTAAAAATATGAATTCCTGAGGTGGTTGTGTAAGTATGAGTTTTTTTTGGGGTTGTTCCAATGTATGTTTAACCTTAAACTCACAAATACGAGAATCTTGTATAAAATGCTTGTTAAATACTTGTTTAAACTCGTTAAGCCTTTCCTGATGTACATGAATTCTTTGAAGTTATTTTTTTTTTTTTAAAAAGTGTAAGTTGATTCCCTAGATGAATTTGCATCAAGGAAGTGGGTCTGACCTCTTAGTGGTCAGATTCTTCCTAAAAATGCATAAATACTTCACTCACCCTCTTTTTGGAGAAAGTCTATGGAAATACAGGTGAAGTCATGGAGGGCTGTTAGGAGCAGCAATAGACATCCTCATATATTTTTTACTTATTTATTGTATTTCATGTTAGAATGACTATGTAATAGGGCATTTGCCTCTCTATAGACTCTAATTTTGTAAATATAGACTGGACTCTATATTAAATTTCATCCATCAACGTTCATCTTTTACTTTTTTTTTAAAATCTGAGTTCTTTTGTTTTCTCCAAATCATGAAATGAATCTTAGTAGTTTGGGTTCGGCCTTTGAAGGTCATTAAACTGGGCCAACTTCGATAAAATGGCCCCCTTTTAGGCTTTAACTAGCCTGAACCCATGCTATTGGACTTGAAAGGTGCGAAAGTCCAAGGCTTTAGGGGCTGTATTTTGTCAAGGTAGTATAATGTCACCTAGGTTAGGAATCTGATCATCAGTTTTTCACTCGAGATTCAAAGAAAAATGCCATTTAAATTCTGGACGATTTCGATATTTAAGCTAACTGTCTAAAAACATTAAATTTCACTACTAAATACCCGTTTTCTAATAAATCCCAGTAATTCGTTTTTAAAAAAAACTTGTCCCAAATTTGATGACTTTTTTTTAGAAAAAGGATGAGCATAGCCTCTTTGAATAGTATCTTTTGGAATAACTTGAAATAGCATTGACTAAGCCTGCTTCTGATTATTAGTGGTTTTTTTTTAACTTGTGCATAGTTTTGTTTGTCCTCGTTCATGTCCTTAAATCCAATGGTGTTTAATCGAATTGTGTAAAATTCTTATTTCGCAAATAGCCATAATTAGGATTGGCCAAAAGGGATAAATAATCTATCGGGCTAAAATATGGCAATAGCCCGAGCATCTGGTCCTTTAGGCTAGTGAGTTTAATTTTAGACAATCTTCTACATATCCTCTAGGTAAAAAAAAATATACCTCCTTTAGGTTTGAAATTGAATAAGTAATCAAATATTTCTTCAAATAACCATAATCTACACTCGTGTGCGGCAACTCGTGTTTCCGACCCTAACTATAAACAAATAAAATGCATGTAGCAACCGCGGGTGCATTTCATGTGACGTGTTTTCCATGTGCTCAAAAACAACAAGTGTACGTCATCGTAACTTGTCCAAGATAAATCCATAAAATGTCCTAATTCATTTTAAAACTAAAATGCTCCTTCAAATAGAAAACATGAAGAATAACCGAACATCGCCTCAAATAGGCGTTATAAAATCGGCAGGATAAAAATCTTGACTACGTAACCTACACTCGGGTGCGACAACTCATGTCCCCGTTTCCAACTTCAAATTATAATAAAATCAAGTATTGCGATTACGGGTGCATTTCATGTGGCGTAATTATAATACGTCCAAAAGCATAACAAGTGCACGTTTTCGTGACTTGTTTTCAAGATTAATCCATACTATCAAAAGCGGCTATATTTCAAAGAGTTTAAATATGCAATAGGCTAAAACACGTAAATAATCAGATAATTTAGGCCAAATAATAATAGTTAAGCGACCGTTCTAGAACCACAGAACTCGGGAATGCCTAACACCTTCTCCCGGGTTAACAGAATTCCTTACTCGGATTTCTGGTCGCAGACAAATCAAAACAGAGTCAAATCTTCCTCGGTTTGGGATTTTCAAAATAAAACGGTGTCCCGGAGCATCGTCAAAAATCCGGGTGGCGACTCTGAAATAATAATAAATCCCAAAAACCGAATAATGTCACTTAAAGTGGAAAAACTCCCTTATTACCCCTTTATTAATTCGGGGGTAGTGAAAAAGGAGGTGTGACACCTGGATCTGCACACAGAGATGCAGGGAGTAATGATGAGTATTCCAACTCAGTAGTAATGAAAATAAATCACAGTCTGAAGAATAAGAAACACACAGCAGAGATATACCAATCCACAAAATAGTAAAACATCAAGTCTCAATATAGTATACATAAGTTCGAAAACCAACTTCCATAAAATCCTTTGGAACAAGTTTATTTTCCAATATTTCTCAGTAAAACTCTCAGTAATATCCGTTTGAAAAATTAAGTGAATCATAGTCAAAACTCAGTAAAATATCGTCATAGAACTTCCCCTCGAGCCATAATCATCACTCATAACAATTTCCCTCAGCACCTCACCATCACTTAGTATCAGCCCTGCGGGAAACCTCACTGTCACTCATGTCTCCCAATCACTCATCACTCGGCACTCGGACTTAGTAGGTACATGCGCTCACTGGGGGTGTGTACAGACTCCGGAGGGCTCCTACATCCCAAGCGCTATAAACAAACCAAATCATGGCATCAATCAATCTCAGGCACTCGGCCTCTCTCATATCATAACATCCTCACAACATTGGCCCTCGGCCTCACTCAGTCAGACACTCTCATCATGCCACTCGGGCCATGAATAAAACGGGGTTCTCCACCCAAAATAGTATTCATTTCAAGAAATAGTAATATCATCAAATAGGAGTGTCAACAATTTCACAAGAAGGACTGAGTGTAAAATCATAGTTTCAAAGTAATGGAAATATCAGTAAAATAGCCCCCAAGGGGTTAAACAGATCGGCACTAGGCCCCAAACATGGCTTACAGCCCAAGTATATCAAAACACGGTAATACTATAAATCAGATGCTTTAAAAGCGTTTTCGCAACTCAATAGTTGCCTAAAAAGGTACATTTTTCCAAATTTCCAATTCGGGCACGCCCCACCCTCGTCATTCAGTGTGTGCGTCACTCCAAATCCGTGAAAGGATGTAAAGTCCAGGGTTTCATACCCTTAGGACAGGATTTAAAGACATTATTTACCTCAAACAAGCCCGAAAAGCTACTCTGCAACCCGCTTGCCTCTCGAATCAACTTCCGAGTGCTCCAAATCTATAAAGATCAGATTTTTTCTCATCAAATTATGCTAAGGGAATGAATTCCAATTGAAAAATATCAATTTTAGCACAAAACCCGAAATTAGCCAAAACCGGACCCCCGGGCCTGCGTCTCAGAACTCGACAAATTTTATACCAAAATGTTCTTCATCATCTCAGGAGTCCGTACATAAAAAGAACTCAAAATCGGAGTTCGTTTGACCCCTCAAATCATCCCTAAAAGGTCTCATATTCTCAAGCCCTAATTCCATCTTTTTCTACTGATTTTCATAAATTAAACAATGATAATTTGGTCCTTAATCACATCTAATCGAGTTATAGGGTCAAACATCCTTACCTCAATGAAGAACAATGGTTTCCTCTCTTCAAAATCGCCTCAAAAGCTTTCTTTCCGTTAAAAAATTATGGAAAAGTGGGTTATGGTCGCGGAGGTTTATTTAAATATTGCCCAGGTATTTATTCATCGCGATCGCGGGACCCACATAGTGAGCGTGAAGCACAAATCCTCAGCTGCCCAAATATACTCTCTGCGATCGCGACTAGAGCTATGCGATCGCGATGCTTTACCTCCCAGGCTTATGCTATCGCGGACCTCTGACCGCGTTCGAGAAGAACAAGCGCGTGGCCTCCTAACTCGACCTGCTAACCCTACGCGATCGCGCCTTATCCCACACGTTCGCGATGAACAGACCTTCAGTGCTACGCGATCGCACCCCACACTCAGCGATCGCATTGAACAATTTCCTCCAGCCCTCATACAACACTACGTGATCGCGGACCTTTCCTCGCGATCGCGATGAACATCCTGCTGCTGTGCTAACACCAGAAAACAACAGATTTTTCCAAGGCCAAAATGCCCGCTAACCATCCGAAATCAATCCCGAGCCCCTCGGGACCCCAATAAAATTTACCAACACATCATAAATGATCATTCAAACTTAGTTTCACTCTCGGAACACCAGAAATAAGATCAAAACACCAAAATCACATCGGATTCAAGCCTAAGAAATTTGAAATTTCTAAATTCCACCAACGACGCCGAAACTATCCAAAACACCTCCGATTGACCTGAAATTTTGCAAACATATCCAAAATGACATTACGAACCTGTTCCAACTTTCAAAATTCCATTTCGACCCCGATAGCTTATTTTCCACTGCCGACCGGAAATCGCCAAAAATTAACTTTCGCCATTTTAAGCCTAATTCTACACGGACATCACACAAATATTCCAAACTCACTCCTAAGTACCAAATCACCTAACGAAGCTATCCGAGATATAAAATCCGCATTCCGAGGTCGTTTTCCAAAAAGTCAACTCTCAATTGACTATTTCAACTATAAGGTTATTTTTAAAGATTAATTGGCTCAATTCTCACTATAATCATTCTGAACCCGAACCAACCGACTCTAACACATAATAAAAAGTATAACCAACCTATGACAAGGCCGTAACAGTAAATATGATGCATATTCTACGTAACGACCGACCGGGTCGTTACAGTTTAGTATGCCAGTTCACGTAATTATCATTGTTTCATCCTGTAAATTCTATTTCATAATGTTTAATTAATGAGAAATTTGATTTCAAAAGGAACAAAAATGAGAAAATAAGTGGATCAATCATCTTTGACTTGTCTTACGGCGACGTAAGGCGCCATCAGGACCTATGGTAGTTGTGATTGAGGAAGATGGAGTTGGGTGGTGGTAGTTTATATGATGGACAGTTCCAACTATGACTGTTGATGGTGATGTGGTGGTTATTGAGGTGGATGAGTGTTGTTTTTCGTTGAAAATGATGGCGGTGGAGATGGTGGGTGGTAGTAGTCGACAATGGTGGCGGCTGTGAATGAGTATGATGGTGGTGGTGGTTGAGAATTGTGTTGGTGGGTGGCATGGTGTTAGTTAATAATGGTAGGACGTGGCGGCAGTTAATAATGAATATGGATGATAGCATCTTAATGAAATTAAGTCTCTGTTATAGATCTTAATTATACAGACCTATTCAGACCCATTAAGTGGTTGTAAAGTATAAAAAAAAATAAACACACTTAATGATTAAGATATGAAAAATTAAGATTCAAATTTTAAAAACAAACACACTTAATGTTTAAGATATGAATTATTAAGATTTAGACCTCCATCAAGTGCAAACAAATGAGGCCTTAGTGAGCCTCTTGAAACTGGTTAATCAATAGACCAATCAAAGTGATTTGGGAGATTTGGACAAATAGGATAGTTTCCCGTATTTTTTTCCCGTTTAAAAATTTGTATGCAAAATTCTCTTTTTATGTTTAATGAAATTTTTTTGTACCAAGATACCTTTCAACCTAAAATGGCTACTCTATAATGGTTTATGCACCTTCCTCGGGTAAGTTTCGTGGGTGATATCTAAAGTAATATTTCCTGGGTAGTTAATTTAGTTTGCCGAAGCGGAAAAGCTTTATGCTATTTTCATTCTTAGCTCTCTAGTTAGATTTATCAAAATTATGCATCATCAAAACATTAGGGTAAAGTGTATGGGTGGTACTAGGGGTGTCAATGGATATTTCAAAATCGATTAAATTGATCGAATCGTACTGTATTGAACTGATTTTTAAGTTTATTTCAATAAAATCGTAGGTTTTATATAAATCTATAACCGTACCGATAATTAGGATATATTTTTTATTTCATGAAAATAAATCAAAAAAATACCGAATCGTACCGAATAATTTACATGTAAAATATATATTTATATTATAAGTTTAAAACTAATGAAGCATTAAATTTTTTCTTGAGCTTTGGAATTATAAAAACGATTACAAACCAACAAGTAAATAAACTCAAAATCCTAATTCCAAAATCTAGTATGCAACTCCTACTTAAACTAAATTATTTTCAGCATATTCACTAGCAAGACACAAAGTATTCCAATTACTATGAGTAGCAAACAACAATGTATTGAATATGTTTCTTTTCGTATGATTCAAATTTATTTTTTTGAATATTTAATCTTCTATAGACTTTATTCTTGAGTCCCAACTTAGTTAATATCTTTCCACTCGTGTAATTTATATTTTTTCTGTCTTTGCTTAGTTTCTTTTACGTTGTTGTAGAATAGTTGATGGATATGCTCTGGACATCTTTCATGTTTCTTAATTCATAACCTTTTAAACAGTAAAAATATCTAGAAAGTTTACTAAGTCTTATAAAAGAATGCATTCTACTTCTACTAGTTACCTTTATATTAAATTTGAAAAATACCGAAAACTAACAGAACTGTACTAATACGAAGGAAAACCGGCACGAATGATACCTCTAGGTGGTACCTATATACTTTCATGGTTAAATTTATCAGGGTGCTGCCTAAAGTAATACTTTGTTTAATTTATTAGAGCTGCAGAATTTTATGCTTCTAAGCAAATGTCATAAGTTTCTCCTCATACAATTATAGAAATGTAAGAATGTATTTAACTACTTAAATGACATTTAAATCACCCTTCAAGAGAAGATCAGCCTTGAGGAGAGCATGGATCAATTTTTTATTTTGATTGATAAACAGCTATGCCTTTAGGATAGCAACCTATGGCTAACCCATGGCTCGCATAGAGTTGGATTGGACTATCATTTTAAAGGTCCTTAAATGCAAAATAAATAAATAAATAGAAATAAGGTACTTCTTGGGGTGTAATTTAATTTGACCGTTGCTTGTCTCATAGACAGAACTTCAATCAGTTGTGCTCTGCCTTTTCTCCTCTATTAGAAGATTTCCTTGAGTGCAAGGTTGACTTAGAACTTCAGTTAATGGGAGGAATCCCTTTATCTAAGTTCTTTTTATGGCACTATTTACTTATTTTTTTAACGTGAGACATAAAGTGTAACCACCGAAGCTCTTTCAACTTATCTTGTCTTTGGATATGTGTTACCGTTAAGTCGATCAATGAAGATGAGAGTTAGAAAATTGAAATAAGAATCGTGAAGTGATTCTTGAATGCTTAGGTCAAAAGTTAAAAGTGTCGCTCATGGGCAAGCGAGGGGCAACACTTGTTAAACTTGAAATTCAGCTCATGGGCCAATTTGGGGGGGGAAATTAAATACTATCCACTTTGAGCCTTTTACAGCTTCCCTTGAGCCGAGGGTCTATTAGAAACAACCCCTCTACCTTTTCAAGGTAGGGGAAAGGTCGGTATATACTACCCCTCGTAGATCCCACTTGTAGGATTTTACTAAATTTATTATTATTGTTACTATTTATCCATTGTGAAGGCTGTGAATTACTGTGTACTTCAGCCTGTCCTTAAACGATAGTTTGGGCCGATAAAATGGTGAAATTAAAAAATAGCCATATTTACATGTGGTAATTGAAAAATAGTCATAGTTTTGAAAGTAATCGAAATTTAGCCACTTTTCATGTAAAGATAAAGCTGAACGAAAGCATTGTTTAAAATCCGAAAAATATTCCAGCATAATATATTGGAGTTCGAATATTGTACATGTGAACTTCCAGCATAATATACTGGAGTTCCAGTATATTATGCTGGAACTCCAGTATATTATGATGTAGTTCCAGTATAAATATATTGTGATAGGTTGTGAATCTTGTTATGTTTTAATGATCTAACATACTTAATGTTAAGAACCATATAAGGAACTTGTTCCACATCCTCAAGCACTCAAGAACAACAAGTCTCAAGTCAGGGACATGCTTCAATATTTCAGAGTCAAATAAATAACAGAGGGAGCAAATGGACATCAATTCCTTACTGACTGTACCACTCAACCCCCACAGTTGTAAAGTAGTTGTAACCATCTCTATGCACACACGCAACAGTGCAAACAGTGCAACAACCACTTTATAAGGAATGCCCTTGTACCAAACATGCTTGCATCATTCAAATGATGTCACTTATGTAATATTACATGAAGCAAAGAAAAAAATGATACTTGCACATTCCAGAATTGATTGAGCTTTTCTCTTAAGTGTGTCGCAATCTTGCAAGTGACTATCAAGGACATCAAGAACAAATAACAACACAACAAAGGACCAGTTTCCCACGTCGAGTCACTATATGTCCTTAGCTGTATTGCACCTTTGTAAAAATGTTTCATGTGTAATTCCTACTTAGCTTAGTCAGAAGCATTGTGTAGAATATCTTTTGTAAAACCATAAACCTAGTGTTTGTGTCTTGGCTAGAGTTAGTCGAGTTGTAAGCTTTGTAAAAAAGTATTACAAAGGGGCTTGTTTTAGAGTTACTACAAGTTAGTGAGGGATTAAGAGGTTAATTCCTAGGTTACAATAGTTTGTAATATGAAGTTTGCTCAGTAGTGAAGTTGGAGTCCTATAAGGGTATGTCATTATTTTTTACCCCGTGAGCTGGGAGTTTTCCACATAAAACTCTATTATGTTATTTACTTACTGCTGTGTGCGTGCGTTATGTGCGAACTAATAGAGAACCTGGTTCTCTATATAGTTTGGTGGACCCTTAGTTTCTATCAAATGGTATCATCGTAGGTTGTTTCTATCAGGCTAACATCTAGAAAGGATCCTCATGACCGCTCTGCCAAACTTTGAAGAAGATCAATCTACCTACAGACCACCATGATTCAACGGTCAATACTAAGGATGGTGGAAGACAATGAGGCATGATTATATCATGGCTGAAGATTCAGAGCTTTGGGATGTTATAAACGTATACGATGGACCATTCGCCTTTACGAAGTCCATTGGTGAACCGACAGTGACAGTTCCAATAATAAGAAAGGAATACAACGATGCTGACAACAAGGCTATAGAGATGAACTTTCGAGAAAAAACAAATCCTTGTGGGTGGTATTGGACCAGATGAATACAACAGGATTTCAGCTTGTCAATATGATAAGGAGATTTGGGAAGCTTTCCAAACAACACACAAAGGGACAACTCAAGTCAAGCAGTCGAATATTGATATGCTAACCATGTAGTATGAGCTCTTCAGGATGAAGGATGATGAGTCCATTCAGGACATGCACGCTCGCTTCACCTCTATCATCAATGAGCTTCACTCTCTGGGAGAAATCATTCCCAGGAACAAACTTGTCAAAAAAATACTTAGTGTATTACTTGGTTCCTAGGAAAGCAAAGTAAATGCAATCACAAATGCAAAGGATCTGCAGAAGCTGGCAATTTGTTGATACCCAATTTATCCCTATATTATTTTCAAAATAGTGCATGAGCATCAATTAATATTTTTTCATAATTTCTGCATTTTCTAAGGATTTTTATTAATTTATCCAAGTATTTTATTTATATAAATAATTACTAATTGCATCACAAACAGTTTTATAATAATTTTATGGTTTAGTTTCATCATTTACATTTATACCAAGCTTTAATTATTTCATGAATAGCCACATTTACATTGTTGGGTTATAATTGCAATAATTTGCAATAATAGCACATGTGTGCATTATTACATTATTTCACCAGAAAATAGTTTTTTATATTTTTTATAATATTAAGTAATTATTTAAAATCATTTTTATGCACCAATAGATTTTTTATCCCTTATTAGCTATTTTATAAATTATTTTATTAATTAATTGGTTATTTAACAAATAGCCCCTTTGAATTTATTTTAATTTCAGACCTAACCTAATTACACCAACCCAATTACTTAAAATCCTAGCCCAATCCGCCCCAACCCAAATTAAATAACCCTTACCCGACCCAGAACTTTTTTTAATCGTGGCCGTTGATCTCTAAGATCAACAGTAAACGTTATTCCTTTACTTTTTTAATCTAACCCCAACCCTAACCCCTTCATTTCTCTTGGTTCCGCCGTCTTCATTCTCCCTGACCTCCCTTCTTCTCTCTCAAACACTCCCCTAATACCTAGCCGCAGTCACTGGAAAAACCACTCGTTCATGGGGTTTCTCTATAGTTTCCGCCCCCTACCGACCTCTCACATCTTCCGGTTGTTCAATTATGTTGATTTATTAAAGAAACTCGAAGAGATTCAACTTAGATTTTGTTCAAAATCGTTCATAAGCTTATCTATGGCCATCTTTGTTTGTGAGTACTACTATCTTCGTGTTTATGGCTTGAATCTATGGTTTTAAACCAGGTTTTCTTTCATCTCTGCCATTTTTTTTAAAACCCTAATCTTATGCTACTTGGGTCTGTTCAGATCCTTGTAGATCTGAAATATTTTTAAAGTGTTATTTGGTATTTCTCTTTGAAAAACCTTCTGTTTCTCCTTATTACTATTCGATTCCAGTATTTTCTAAAACTAGGGTTTCGTTTTAAGCTCTCTCCAAAAGGATTTAAAACTCCTAAGTGTTTGAATCTGATTATCTTTAGTAATTTTTGTGTATATGCTTTAAACCCTATGTTTTTCCTGCTTATTGCACTGATTACTTTAATTTTTTTATATTGTTTATCTCTGCCAATAAAAATAGATTGACTGATTCTATTAGGTTTCGAACTATATTTTCCTGTTAAAATTAGTGCTTCTCTGTGATTTTACCTATTTTCCTTATTTATGACTTGTAATTGGTACTACTTGCCTTATTTAGATTAATTAGTCTGATTTATGGCCAGTAAGTGATTTGTTTACCTTATTTGAATCCCAATCTGAGTCTTTAAGTGATTCTCCCCAATTTAAGAGGTCCTTTCCGGATTCTTCTATGTAAATTGATTGAGTTAATTCCCCAATTAAC
The DNA here is from genome assembly GCA_005239495.1 of Nicotiana undulata. NCBI lineage: Eukaryota > Viridiplantae > Streptophyta > Magnoliopsida > Solanales > Solanaceae > Nicotiana > Nicotiana undulata. The sequence goes on along the minus strand of ML266073.1, from coordinate 55,834 downwards.
TGATTGATTTTATTTGTGTACCTTGTTTATGAACTCTGATTTGTTCTTTACCTTAATTGTTTTACTTTGCTAAGTGCTATATAAACCCCACTCTGATTATTCTTTAAGGGATGAACACATTCAGAGAGAAACACACACACACAAACTCTTGCTCTTATTCAAACCTTTTTGTTACTTGTGTTTGCTACACTGTCTGGCCGGCTGAAAGCCAAGGCTAGACCATTGGGTTCTATATACTTTCACCTTCTTGTTTGTTATTTTTGACTGGTATGTATCCCCTCTTATTATCATTCTATACGCATTGAAGCTATACCTATGTGCTTTCCTGTTTATTGCTTTCAATTAGCATGACTAGTTCTGTCTTTCCATTTTGTTGATTTTAATTAGCATAACTACTTTTGTGTAGTTAAACTTCTATCTTTCCTGTTTGTTGATCTTAATTAGCATAACTACTTCTGTGTAGTTACACTCATGTCTCTCCTGTTTATTAATCTTAATTAGCATGACTACTTCTGATGCTAGGTCATATTCAGTGTTATATAATCTATGTGCATCGTGTTTATGGCTCTTAATCAACATGTCTATCTCTGTTGCTATGTCCCATTCATTGTGTTGTGGAATCTGGCTGTTATAAGATGTCAACTTGCTTTATGTTTCTATTAATTAGCATGCCCTTAACTCTTAGGAAATGATCTTGTCTAGTATGTCAGTATGGTTCATACACTTTAACATGTTCTTATTTTATACAGGATACGCATCTACTTGTTTCTCAACTAGCATGTTTTCATTCTTGCTCTGTTTTATGTGTTCCTGATTAAGGACTTCTATGTTCCTAACCTCTGCTACCTTTCTCTGTGTAGTCATCTGTTTATTATTCTGTTCCCAGCATGTTATATGCCCACCTAGTGACAATTAATGAACTAAGTCGAATCTAGGCAATGTGAAACTTTGCTTGGAGTAATCATGATTTTCTTTTGTCCATTGTATTGCTGGAAATTTTTGTTTGAACTCAGAGTGCTGCAATGACTCTGTTTACTCCTATTTTACTTCTAAACTATTTTCTTAAAACTATCCCTTATTTTAATATACTATTTTTTCAACTCCTACTCTTAGACGTCTAGGGTCTTGCCCCTCTAGTGTGAGCACTGCCTAGGCGTCCATGAGAATCCTCCGAACTCTGACACACTAGGGCTGGCTTTTCTGAACTTGTTCACAAAAACTGTTTCCTTAAAAGGGTTTATGGTGTGAGCATTGCCTGGAGTCCCTAAGGCCCTTGGGAACTTTGACACACCAGAAGACCATTTGGTGTACCATGAGATACTAGCATATTCAAACTTGGTTGAAGGCCTGGGTTCCAGGTTTACTGTTGGGCCTATCCAGGCTCCCTATAGTATAGTAATTTCATTCTGTAATTCATTTATATCTGGTCTGTAATAATAATTTTTGTTAAAACAGATATTGGGGTTAATAGTAAAACTGGGAGGGACTTATATATATATTTTGTGGGGATCGGGTAAAAATCATGCCCATAGGATTGTTATGATGTGCGTTAGAAATCATGTTTATAGGACTCATCTCATTATTTGTCCTAAATTTCCATATTTCATTCTAAAAATCCTACATTCTCACATTTGCGTTAAAAATCATGTTTCTAGGTCATTTATCAATTCTGCATTAATAATCAAGTTCTCAAACCTTTCCGTGTACATTAGAGATCAAGTTCCTAGGACCTTTTGTTGCACTCGCTTAGATATCATGCCTTTAGTTAAAACATATAAAATATCAGTTTCATCATTTAGCCGACATGCCTATAAGGAATGAGTATAAAAACAGGCTTAACACTTAGACATCATGCTTATAGAGATAAACATGTAAAACCAGTCCTGCAACGGCTGGGGATCATTTTTCAGCACCTAGACAACATGCCTCTAGGGTCTAATAAATAAAACCTGCCTGTTAAAATCAATCACCGGTTTATAATTATGGTCTGATTAACGTTTAGATGACATGTCCATAGGATACTGCTGATCCACACCTAGGAAAACCTGTAGGACAACTAAAAATTCTGAAGTTGTGAAACTGTGTTTTGTTTGACTACCTATAAACTGCCCATATTCAGGAAGTGATAGAATTAGTAGGCAAACTGATTAGGTATTCACTGCCTCGCCTTAATGAAAATGTTGCATATTTTGCCATGTGTTCATCTAGATATCCTGCTATAGGACCTTAAATCGTTTAAAAACTGTTTGCTTGAGGCATGCAATTGTTTGTTTATTTGTGGAGGTAAATGTGAGCGCTTAACTGCTCCTTTTTATTTGACAATCCTACATGTTTTGTTTAACGCCTAGTTTTCTCCTTTTAAGCACCATAGGTGAGTCTAGAACCACCTTAATAGAGGTCCGAAGCACCTCCAGGTCGATAGGAAAGGGACGGATAATGCACGCATAAGGTATTACTCGATACTATTAGAACGCTTAGATAATAATTAAGGGGAGGGTAATTGGGTAGTGAAGGATATGATGACCTGTGCGCTAATGCTATGCGTAACACCTCTATTTGAGGAAAGTTTACCGATTATTGCACGGAAGTGATCCTATAGGCTAATAAACCTAGGACCCCCCTTTATTACCATTTTTTTCAAAAATGATCTCTATTTGCTTAAATTGCTTTATGACTAATTCACTTAAATTGAGTTTGGCCAGGACCCACCATTGTGGACCTCGAGGGGTGCCTAGCACCCTCCCCTTAAGGTAACTTCGAGCCTTTACCCAAACACTGGTAATGTAAACCGGTTTATGAGTTATCTGCTTTAGGTGCCCTAACGCACCTTAAATCCGTTAGGTGGCGACTCTTCAAACTCTATACCCCTTTCCTAAAAGGAAATGAGTTGTCCCAAAAAAAAGTTCAAACCCAGACTCCGCGAGGAAAAAGGAGGGCGCGACAACATGGCGACTCTACTGGGGATTATTAGGCTCTTACCATGACATATTTGTTTTTGTGAATTAGTCTAAGCATCTTTACTCTGTCGATACATGTGCACCCTTTCCCTTTATGTGAACTTAATTGTTTATTTTCAAGCATTTATGATTTCATTTTCTACGAAACTGACTTGTCTCCTTGTTTTCTTTCTTAAAATGTCTTCTGATTATTAAATACCACATTTTTTTTTCTAAAATGCAAATACGTGACAACATGATATTTACTGTTGCTTAAATCATGCTCACATCATATTCTAATCGTGCGTGATCAATCCTATAGCAACGCTAGATGAGTGGTTGCGCTCTTCCTATATATCACCCTTTAAATTCGGAAAGGCTTATTTGCTGTAAAACTAGTCGATCAGAGGTGCAATCGATGGTTCCGTGCCTTACCCCCTCAAGTTATCCGCTTGAGGGTACTTGTCTAGACCCCATAGAAACCTTACTCTGATTATAACTGTACATGCATCATGGTCAAACTTAGCCGGGTTAATATGTTGTCCACATAATAAGCCTTTAAGACAAACCTTATCCAAAAATCCACCGGGGTTTCCATAATCCCAACGAACACAACCACGTTTTGTGCATTAATTTTGGAGAAATGAGTGCCAATATGCTAATCATTGATGTATAAATAGTCGAATCAGGAGGGGGGAAAGGTCCTAACCTTATTTATTTTGCAGAAAATGAGGCACGAGGTCCCCAGGTTCGGCATGGTCTGCAATATACCACCACTACTATTGGATTGGTGGGAAGATCTTTCCTCAAGTGACAATAAACATGCGAGGAAGGTTCCGGGAAATTTTCCTTCTCTGTTAGACATCAAACCAAACAATATGCTGATTGAAGCTGCAACCATGTTCTGGGATAGTGAAAGGTCTGTGTTTCTCTTTGGGAACATAGAAATGACCCCACTCCTAGAAGAAATAGGGGGATTTGTTGGGCTACCTTGGGACAACCTTGGTTTATTGGTGCTTGAAAATTGCACTGGTAAGGGATTTCTGAAGATGATGGTCCTGAAAAAAAATGATGATTTGGAGTGCTTAAAGAAATATTATATACCTGTCACGACCCAAAATCCCACCATCAGGCCGTGATGGAGTCTAACGTTGTACCCAATAGACAAGCCCACGAACATTTGCGGGTCTACCTCGATGTCTCCTGAATGAACTGATGAAATGCTCCCTCCGTCAGTGACCACCGAGTCCGGCTGCGTAGTCTACACAACATAAAGAAGTGCAGGTGTAGCATCAGTACAACCGACCCCATGTACTGAGTAAGTGCCGAGCCTAACCTCGGCGAAGTAGTGACAAGGCTAGGACCGACAACAATATACATACCTGTACAATTCTATATATTAACAGGAAAATATCGACGGAATAAACAAGTAAAACAAGATACAAGGAGAGCATGCTGGGGAAAAAGGTGCAACAATTACTAGCACAGTAGAACATGGTAATAACTGAAATGTAGAAGTAAAAGCAGGGATTTAACATCTCAGAACAGATAATGAACAACAAAAGGCAGGACATGTCCCCTCGTGCATAGTCTCACAATCACTCGGCACGGAATGTCCCCTCGTGCATAAATAGTAAAATCACTCGACACGGAACGTCCCCTCGTGTATAATAAACAATCGGCAAGGCATGTCCCCTCGTGCGATAAATAAAAATAAAAAATCAACACGGCATGTCCCATTGTGCGATAAATAATCAACAATCAACACGGCATGTCCCCTCGTGCGTTAAATAATCAACAATCAACACGACATGTCCCCTCATGCGATAAATAATCAACAATCAACACGGCATGTCCCCTCGTGCGATAAATAATCAACAATTAACACGGAATGTCCCATCATGCGATAAATAATCAACAATCAACACGGCGTGTCCCCTCGCGCGATAAATAATCAACAATCAACACGGCATGTCCCCTCGTGCGATAAATAATCAACAATAAACACGGCATGTCCCCTCGTGCGATAAATAATCAACAATCAACACGGCATGTCCCCTCGTGCGATAAATAATCAACAATCAACACGGCATGTCTCCTCGTGCGATAAATAAGCAACAATCAACATGGCATGTCCCCTCGTGCGATAAATAATCAACAATCAACACGGCATGTCCCCTCGTGCGATAAATAATCAACAATCAACACGGCATGTCCCCTCGTGCGATAAATAATCAACAATCAACACGACATGTTCCCTTGTGCGATAAATAATCAACAATCAATACGGCATGTCCCTAGTGCTATAAATAATCAACACGGCATGTCCCCTCATGCGATAAATCATCAAAAATCAACAATATAATGTGGAAACTAATAATAAGAAATCTCAAGTGTACGGAAATACTCAATTAAATTCTATCGTCCCGGCAAGAGACTCAGCTATAACCAAACTCGCATCAGAAATATAATTTCAACAGTAAAAGCCTCAACTGAAACAAATAAGATAATAACTCCCCATGTCATGAAACAACCTCAATGTATAACTTCTAAATCACCAATTATCCATAGTACAGAGAATATCAAGAACACAGTATAATTCATCACAATTGACTCACGGGCATACTTGACCGCAACATATAGGTACTCGTCACCTCACATATACATTGGACATGAGTTACACAGCAAATAAGACTCTATGCCTATTCCCTCAAGCTAAGGTTAGGCCAAACACTTACCTCGGGTCCAAGAATAGCAATTCAAGCTTCTAATATTGCCTTTCCTTTTGAATTCAACTCCGAAACGACACTATCTAGACATAATTAACTTATTAACATCAATAATGACTCATAAATACAATCCCATAGCCTAGATATACATTTTCCAGCATTCTTCCAAAAATACCAAAATTTGACCCCGGGCCCACTTGGTCCAAACACGAGGCTCGGACCAAAACCCGATCACGCATACCCCCCACGAGTTCAAATATATGATTTTTTTGGAAATCCGACCCCAAATTGAGGTTGAATTACCCAAAATCCCATAAGCCCTAACTCTACCCAAAACCCCTAATTTCTACTTTGATTTTAGGATTTTAGGCCTAGATTCTAGTGATTAGCTGATGAAAGTAAGAGAAAATGAAGTTAAGAACACTTACCTATGGAGCTATGGAGGAAGAACCCTTCAAAGATCGCCTATGGGGTGTGGGGAAGAAGGAGGGTAGTGGAAATTGGGAGTAAGTCCCGTAACAATTCTGTTTGGGGTTAATAAAAATCACTGAATGAATTTGTTCTCTGCTATCGCGGAAGAGGGGCTGCGATCGCAGAGCTTGAAGTTTTCCCTACTATGCAACCGCGGAACAAAGGGTGCGATCGCGGAAGAGCCTGACCCATACGCCTGCGATCGCAGAGGGTATGTTGCGATCGCAGAGAGATGCTACCCAGCCCCCACCCAGACCCCCTATACTCTATGCGATCGCGGAAGCAACTATGCGATCACATAGAGTCACAGAACCCTCCCCTCTCAGATACACTATGCGATCGCGGAGCTAGACCTGCAATCGCACTGAACAACACCAGACACCAGATATGGACTTCTACAACAGAAATTCTAAGTCTTTTTTACACCCCGTTAGCTACCCAAAACTCACCCGAGCCCTCGGGACTCAAAACCAAAAACACACACGACTCCCAAACCATCCTACAGACTTATTCAAGCATTCAAATCACCAAAATATCATCAAAATCAATGAATTAAAACTCAAAACTCATAGAATTTTCTTAAAACTTCATAAGGCTCAATTATTTCGATTTTTATCCGAAACACGTCATTTCAAGTCTGTTTGACACCAAAATTTACAGATAACTCACATAACATACATTAAACCTGCTCCGGGCTCCGAAAAAATAATACGGGCTCGGTAACACAGTTTTCACATAGATATTCATTCTAAAAAACCTTTATATTTTTCAGAAAACAATTTTCTTTAAAAATTCACTTCTCGGGCTTGGGACCTCGGAATTCGATTCCGAGCATACGCCCAAGTACCATATTTTTCTACGGACCCTCCAGGACCATCGAATCATGGGTCCGGTTCCGTTTACCAAAAATGTTGACCAAAGTCAACTGTATTCAATTAATTACTATAATTTCCATTTTGCATCAAGTTTTCACATAAAAGCTTCCCGGCTACACGCCCGGGCTATGCACGCATATTGTTAAGAACACTTACCTATGGAGCTATGGAAGAAGAACCCTTCAAAGATTGCCTATGGGGTGTGGGGAAGAAGGAGGGTAGTGGAAATTGGGAGTAAGTCCCGTAACAATTCTGTTTGGGGTTAATAAAAATCACTGAACGAATTTGTTCTCTGCTATCGCGGAAGAGGGGCTACGATCGCAGAGCTTGAAGTTTTCCCTACTATGCAACCGCGGAACAAAGGGTGCGATCGCGGAAGAGCCTGACCCATACGCCTGCGATCGCAGAGGGTATGCTGCGATCGCAGAGAGATGCTACCCAGCCCCCCTATACTCTATGCGATCGCGGAAGCAACTATGCGATCACATACAGTCACAGAACCCTCCCCTCTCAGATAGATATGGACTTCAACAACAGAAATTCTAAGTCTTTTTTACACCCCGTTAGCTACCCAAAACTCACCCGAGCCCTCGGGACTCAAAACCAAAAACACACACGACTCCCAAACCATCCTACAGACTTATTCAAGCATTCAAATCACCAAAATATCATCAAATTCAATGAATTAAACCTCAAAACTCATAGAATTTTCTTAAAACTTCATAAGGCTCAATTATTTCGATTTTTATCCGAAACACGTCATTTCAAGTCTGTTTGACACCAAAATTTACAGATAACTCACATAACATACATTAAACCTACTCCGGGCTCCGGAAAAACAATACGGGCTCGGTAACACAGTTTTCACATAGATATTCATTCTAAAAAACCTTTATATTTATCAGAAAACAATTTTCTTTAAAAATTCACTTCTCGGGCTTGGGACCTCGGAATTCGATTCCGAGCATACGCCCAAGTCCCATATTTTTCTACGGACCCTCCAGGACCATCGAATCATGGGTCCGGTTCCGTTTACCAAAAATGTTGACCAAAGTCAACTGTATTCAATTAATTACTATAGTTTTCATTTTGCATCAAGTTTTCACATAAAAGCTTCCCGGCTACACGCCCGGGCTATGCACGCATATCGAGGTGAGATTACCGGAGGCTTTAAGGGCCTCAAAACACAGATTTTAGCTAAATTAACATAGGATGACCTTTTGGGTCATCACAATACCATTTGACTATTTGTATGAGAGATACGTTCATAGCAAGTCCTACTGTATGTTCCATGATGATTTCTCTATCACTTCCTTGGGTCATATTCACCGCAGAGTTTTCGTGTTCGTTGTTTGCTTCTTGGGCATGATAGTGTTCCCGATGAAAGGGGACAAAATCCACACCATACTGGCTATCGTAGCCAAAACGTTAACGGATGGAATCGAGGGACAAACATACACCATAGTCCCTATGATTATAGCTGACATCTACCGGGCTTTGGACCGCTTCCACAAGGGGTTCAAACATTTCGAAGGTTGTAATCTGTTGCTGCAGCTTTGGTTATTGGAGCATCTCCAAAAGGGTCAATATCGTCAAGAGTTTCCACGAAGGGTGTGGAATGATCATATAGCCTTCCATCACCCTAAGATGATGACTTTTATCCCGGACAGGTTTGCTCTGCCAGAAAGTGCTAAGGAATGGGTTGAATTCTTCGACAATTTGACTGAGGATCAGATCCAGTGGATGTTCGAATGGTTCCCTACTGACGAGTTCGTCATCAGGTCTAGGGACGCTCCTCACTTAGTGTTGATTGGGTTAAGGGGAATATAACCTTATGTTCCCATCAGGGTTATGAGACAAGCAGGCAGGAAGCAGATCGTACCGCGGGTTGCGAAAGTGAGTCATTTTCGGGAAGATTTACTGGATGACGACACCCCTTACAGGTGTCAAGCTTAGCATATCTGGAACTCAAAGATTATTGTGGAGAAGAACACCATTGAGCCAGACAAGTATCATGCGGGACATGCACCCTTCTACTCGACGTGGTTAGAGGACAACCTAGCTGGGATAGTGAAGCCAAGAATCGGTCGGGGAAACAGGGTCATAGATGAAGATGCTGAGACCCAAGTAAAATACAACAAATTGCGCAAGAGGATTCATGACTCCGAGGCCGAACATCAGGAGATACACGAGACAAACATGAAACTGATCAATGAATGGAGGGAGCTGGCTATTACCTCCAATGAAAGGGAGAATATATGGAGCAGGGTTTGATGGAACTAGAAGAAAAGATAAGAAAGAAGGTTGCCGACTGCCAGAATGCTGGAGGAAGCGAGGGAGGACATCTATAAAGAGTCTACCTGTTGTTGGGCCTGCGCGAACTAGGGACCCTGGTCGATGGAGTTAGGAACATCAAGCCTGGGGAAGGTCCTTCTGGGACCAAGTAGATTAGATTTATTTGCTTTTCTAAATGTAATAAGGCCAAGTGCCATTATTGACTTATCTTTTATTATCTTAGTGTCGTTTTGGATTCATCTATTTTCAAATTAATGAAATGAGGCATTTATTGTCATTTAAGTTCTCCAAAACAACTTGTCGCTAGGCCTACCTCGGGCACAATGAGGCTCCCAAATTAGGATGCAAATTTACAATTATGCAATATGTGTTTAAATACTGCAAATATGTTTTTCAGAAATCTTACTAACTTGGCTACCTTTTTGTTTTTTTTCTTTCTTTTGAATATTCCCATTCCCTAAAGGTTGGTTCGCGCATACTGGCATCATCAGCTTATCACAGTAGATCCAGGGTCCCTCCACCTTCTCCTCCTCCTAGTCCACCAAAAGGAAAAGGAAAAGCTAAAATGGATAATTTGAACGACACCAGAAAAGATAACATTGCACATGTTGAACATGCGAAAGCTTCCGATGGTCGGGGTACTCAAGCCCCAAATGATGTGGTTTCGCGGCTTGAGCAGAAAATACTAGAACTACAGGGTGAGCTCGAGCAGGTCCGAAGCCTAGCAAACCTCTCCCTTACACTCAATATTCCAAATTTCAACCACTCAAACACCCAGAACCATGTGCCACCTCAAAACACACCCAACAAGCACCCATAGAATCCTCCCGCACCTCACCAGTATACAACTCCTCACAATCAAACTATCCCTCAACAATATCAGTAAAACACCTACCACCAATGATCATCATTATACCCAAACTCCTGGTCACCAAAACAACACCATATACGTGAAAACCCTACCTCACTCCAATCAACCCATATCCTATACACCAGAATCCGCTGAGAAGGACCTGCTCATTAAGAACATGGCTGAGGAGCTCAAGAAGTTGACAAGTCAGGTTCAGGGCGTCGAAGGAGGTAAAGGGATAAAAGGTCTGAACTATGAAGATCTAAGCATGCAACTAGATGTGGAACAGCCGAAGGGTTACAAACCTCTCAAGTTGGAAATGTTTGACGGAACAGGTGATCCCAATGTTCATCTAAGGACCTATTGTGACAAGCTCGTGGGGGTCGGTAAAGATGAAAGAATCCGAATGAAGCTCTTCACGAGGAGTCTTACCGGAGATGCCTTGTCTTGGTACATAAGCCAGGATCCTAAGAAGTGGGCCAATTGGGTGAGCATGGCGTCCGACTTCATGGACAAGTTCAGATTTAATACAGAGAATGCGCCGGATGTCTTCTATATCCAGAACTGAAAGAAGAAGCCAACTGAGACCTTCCGCGAGTATACTACTCGGTGGAGGTCAGAAGCAGCCAAGGTCAGACCAGAACTAGACGAGGAACAAAAGAACAAGTTCTTTGTCAGAGCACAGGATCCACAGTACTATGAAAGATTGATGGTTATTGAGAACCATAAATTCTCTCATATCATCAAACTCAGAGAAAGGATTGAAGGGGGTATTAAAAGCAGTATGGTGACAAATTTTGAGGCACTGGAAGCCACAACCAAAGCGTTGCAATCAGGTGGTATATCGAAGAAGAAGGATGTGGGAACAATAAATGTTTCCCAAGGACCCAAAACTCCATTTGTATATCAGACCTCTCCACTCGCATACCAAACACCTCCACCCACATATCAACCATCACCTCCCAGATATTCCCAACCAGCCACTGCACCATACATATAATTTCCAACAATCTTACTTTCAATCACCCCAACTCGTCCAAATTACCCGAGACCCCAACCTAACTTTGACCGTAAACCACCCAAACAATACACCGCCACTGCTAACCCATTAACCTATTGTATGAAAGGCTGAAGGTTGTTGGTTATGTCACCCATATTCCTGTTGTGGCCATAGAGTATTCATCCCAATGGGTCAATCCAAATAAAACTTATGCATATCATTCTGGTATGAAAGGGAACACAATTGACGAATGTCGAACATTGAAGGATAAGATCCAGACCTTGATTGATAATAAGGTCATCCAGGAAAAGGAAGCTACACCCAACATCCGCAACAACCCTCTTCCAGATCATAGGGGCAGAGGGATCAATGTGATAGAAACAGATGAAGAATGGGATCCCGAGGGATCAATTAGACTTATCAAAGAGGGTGACAATCCTAAGAAACCCGCAGTAATGCTCAATCCTATTATAGTGCAAATACAACCGCCAATTGAGGTTGAGGTAACCACATCGGTTCCATTTGAAGTTGAGGTAGCACCAACTGCAGTTGCGCCTGTTCCATTTGAGGTGGAATTAGCCACACCTTTCACAGTGACAGTGTCAACCACACCACCTTTCAATACCAATGTTGTACCCTGGGATTATATGGCTGAAGCTAGAAGAAAAAGAAAAGGCCAAAATGGAAGAATTCGGCACCGCACAAGGGATGACCAGAACAAGCATGGTTTATACGCCAGAGCATTTGGGAGAATCTAGTAAGCAGGCCTCTAGCAAACCTCCTGTTATTGAAACCGGCCCAGATGACCTCTGGAGAAAAGTACAAGCTAGAGAGTATTCAGTTGTCGATCATTTGAACAAGACGCCCTCTCAAATATCTATCTTGTCGCTGCTACAAAATTCAGAGGCACATGGGAATGCTCTATTAAAGGTGTTGAGTGAAGCATATGTACCCAAAAACATCACTGGTGGAGAAATGGCCAACATGGTAGGACATGTGCTGGAAAGCCAAAAAATCACCTTTCACGAGGACGAGCTACCACCCTAGGGTTTGAATCATAACAGGGCACTGCATATTAGTGTGCAATGTGAAGACAAGTTCATTGCCAGAGTTCTGATTGATAGAGGGTCCATCCTCAACATTTGCCTATTGACAACATTGAAAAGGTTGGGCAAAGGCCTGCATGAGATACGATAAGGGACTATGAACGTAAAAGCATTCGACGGGTCGCAAAGGGCTACTATTGGAGAGACTAATCTCTGTCTGCAGATGGGGCCTACGTGGTTTGATGTCGAGTTTTATGTACTGGATATATCTGTATCCTATAATATGTTGTTGGGACGACCATGGATACATGTTGTTGGGGCTATAGCATAAGCCTTACATCAGGCCGTGAAATTCGAGTGGAATCACCAGGAGGTAATTATCCATGGAGATGGGAGCAACCCCATTTACACTAGTCAGACTATCCCGGTGATTGAAAATAGAAGAAAACTAGGTGGAGAAACCTACCATCGTATTGAACGGGTTAACTCAATTGAGAAGGATAATTGGTGGAGTAGCAAGATAATTACGCAACAGTCCATTTCATCATCTTCCAGGAACAGTTTTCTTAATGCTGCCAATGCTTCTTCCTTCTCTGATCCCCATATAATGTCGGCATGATGGAAAGTCTGACTCAAGTGTGGCACAGGCTTCTCAAGTGGATAGTATGGACCATGCCACGGTGGTGACCAATTGCGAAATTCTTGCCATGTGTACTAATATCCTAACCCGAAAGTGGTACCATGGAGCTTTGGCTATATCGGCTTGGAGATGCTCTGAAGATTTTTACCAAGCCCCTTGCCGGGCTCATATCCGCTCCATGACTGTATGCTTGCGGGAGCACACTTAGTTTTTGAAAGAGTATGAGGACATCTTTTCCTGGTCATACAACGATATGACCAGATTAAGTACATCCATTGTGGCTCACATGTTGCCCACAAACCCAATGTGTCCACCAGTGAAGCAGAAACTCAGGAAATTCAAGCCTTATATGAGCCTGAAAATCCAGGAGGAGGTTACTAAGAAAATCAAGGCTAAGGTCCTCAGGGTAGTTGAATATCCAACTTGGCTAGCCAACATCGTGCCAATTCCGAAGAAGGATGGGAAAGTTAGAGTCTGTGTCGATTATCGGGATCTCAACAGAGCCAACCCAAAGGATGATTTCCCACTTCCAAACATACACATCTTAATCGACAATTGTGCTAAGCATGAACTCCAGTCCTTTGTAGATTGTTTTGCCGGTTACCATCAGATATGGATGGACTAAGAGGACATTGAGAAAACAGATTTCATTACACCGTAGGGGATGTATTGTTACAAGATGATGTCGTTCTTCCTAAAGAATGTTGGGGCCACCTACATGAGGTCCATGCCTACTATTTTTCATGACATGATACATAAGGAGATATAAGTGTACGTTGATGATGTTATCATTAAGTCCAAGAAGGCCACAGATCATATAGTGGACTTAAGGAAATTCTTCGATAGACTGCGGAAGTACAACCTAAAACTAAACCCCACAAAGTGTGCATTCGGGGTTCCTGCCTGAAAGTTATTGGGATTCATCGTCAACCGCCGGGGGATCGAATTGGATCCATCAAAGGTAAAAGCTATCCAGGAGTTACCACCGCCTAAGAGTAAGAAATACGTGATGAGTTTTCTGAGACGGCTCAACTACATCAGTTGTTTCATAGCCCAGTCCATAGTTATATGTGAGCCAATTTTCAAGATGTTAAAGAAGGACGTTGCGACTAGTTGGACCGAAGATTGTCAAAAGACGTTTGACAAAATTAAGGAGTACATATCAACACCACCAGTCTTGGTCTCGCCAGAGCTAGGTAGACCATTACTAATCTACCTTGCATTATTAGATGGAGCTATGGCTATGTTCTGGGGCAGCACAACAAGACAGGGAGAAAAGAACATGCCATATACTACCTGAGTAAGAAGTTTACTCCCTATGAAGCACGTTATTCTCTGCTGGAACATACCTGTTGCACTCTAACATGGATAGCTCATAAGCTGAGGCATTACTTCTATGCCTACACAACGTATCTCATATCGAGAATGGATCCCTTGAATTATATCTTTCAGAAACCTATGCCCACTGGCAAGCTGGCTAAGTGGAAAATCTTGTTGAGTGAATTCGACATTGTCTATGTAACTCAGAAGGCAGTCAAGGTTCAGGCACTGGCAGATCACCTTGCTGAAAACCCTGTGGGAGGAGAATACGAACCTCTAAAAACGTATTTTCTCGATGAAGAGGTACTATTCGTAGGAGAAGACATTGCTGAATCCTACGAATGTTGGAGGATGTTCTTTGATGGAGCGGAAAACTTAAAAGAAGTCCGCATTGGAGCCGTCTTGGTGTCAAAAAATGGCCAACATTACCCGGTATCTGCGAGACTCTGATTCCCCTGCACCAACAACATGGAAGAATACGAAGCTTGCATATTAGGACTCAACATGGATGTTGACCTGAACATTCAGGAGCTGCTAGTAATCGGCGATTTGGATTTGCTTGTGCACCAGGTACAATGAGAATGGGCTACCAAGAATTCCAAGATATTGCCATATGTGTACCATGTGTAGGAATTGAAGAAAGTATTCACAAAGATAGAATTTTGGCATTTTCCCAAAATTCAGAACGAGTTTGCCGATGCATTGGCCACTTTGTCCTCAATGATACAACATCCAGACAAGAACTTCTTTGATCCTATCCCTGTAAAGATCCATAACCAGCCGGCATATTGTGCCCATGTTGAAGAGGAAACATATGGGAGGCCTTGGTTCCACGATATCAAAGAGTATTTGGCAAAGGGAGAATACCCGGAACATGCAAACCATACTTAGAAATGCAAGCTTAGGAGACTGTCCAATCACTTCTTCCACAGCGGAGGAACCCTATATAGAAGAACTTCTGATCCGGGACTGTTAAAGTGTGTCGACGCAAAGGAAGCTTCTATGTTGCTTGAGCATGCCAGGACCTGTGGCCCACATATGAATGGTTTTGTCTTGGCCAAGAAGATACTCAGGGCAGGTTACTTTTGGATAACCATGGAGAAAGATTGCATCTGGTATGTTCAAAAGTGCTACCAATGTCAAGTACATGCAAATATGATAAAAGTGCCGCCAAATGAGGTTAATGCAACAAGCTCACCTTGGACCTTTTCCGCCTGGGGAATGGATATCATTGGTCCAGTCGAGCCCACCGCCTCAAACAGACATCGGTTTATTTTAGTGGCTATCGATTACTTTGCTAAATTTGTAGAATCCGCATCTTACAAAGTTGTGACTAAGAAGGTGGTTGCAAATTTTGTCCGCGGGCGAATTGTTTATCGGTTCGGGGTTCTAGAGTCCATCATCACTGACAATTCCGCCAATCTCAACAGTGATCTGATGAAAGACATGTGTGGGACTTTCAAAATTAAGCACAAGAATTCCACAGCATATAGGCCTCAAATGAATGGAGCTGTAGAAGCCGCCAACAAAAATATTTAGAAGATACTAAGGAAATTGGTAGAAAAATCATAAACAATGGCATGAGAAGCTACCATTTGCTTTATTGGGATAACGTACACCAATCCGCACATCAATCGGAGCAACTCCCTACTTGTTGGTTTATAGTACTAAAGTTGTTATTCACGCCGAAGTGGAGATTACTTCCTTGAGAATCATACAAGAAGCTGAGCTCAGTGACGCAGAATAGATAAGGAGCCGTTATGATCAACTAGCCCTCATAGACGAAAAGAGGATGAATGCAGTATGTCACGGCTAGCTTTATTAGAACAGAATGTCCAGAGCCTTCAACAAAAGAGTCAAGCTGAGATAGTTTACACCGGGGCAGTTGGTGTTGAAGAAAAGCTTCCCACATCAAGATGAAGCCAAAGGGAAATTCTCTCCCAATCGGCAAGGTCCTTACATGGTTCACATAGTATTAACCGGAGGAGCCCTCATACTCGCAGAAATGGACGGAGAAGTCTAGCCAAAACCAATCAATTAAGATGCAGTCAAGCGATACTATGTTTAAACTATTTCTGACTTCCTCATATGATGTAAATTGAACTACACTCAACCTAATTCCCATTTAGGAGGGGATACGTAGGCATCCCTGTGGGTTCGGTCATAGTTCAATAAAATTTCTATTTTCCCCACAATTAGAAATTGGGGCAGAATTTTGAGGAGGACCCTCAAAATTCTACAGTAAAAGAAGTCGTAATATCTCTGATCGTGTCACAATCACTGGTTCATCTAACCAATTTCTAAAACTATATGTTACTATGTCTTTGAAAATTATGCATGCCTGTTTTTGAAATAAACTTTGTTTAGCAAATGCTGCCCCGATAATTTGAGCAGGATCTTCAGACAGAGCGAAGCAAGTCAAGAAAGCCGACGGAGGCACGAACCGACCTCCACCTTACAGAACTCACGATTTTTCTTTGAATGCGGGAACAAGGAATATGCACACCTTGGAATCACAGTCTTCATAACAACAAGGATACCGAACTAATTTCCAACTAAGAAATACTCTGCCATAATCTATTATTCGTTCATTGCATGAGACTAAGCTCTGTCTCAATCTTGCATGAGTCTAATCCATGCATCCCTGTTTGCATAACGCTAAGCATTTCCTTCACTTTGCATGGGACTAAGCCATGCCCCGAACCTAGCATGAGACTAAGCTCTGTCTCAATCTTGCATGAGGCTAAGCCCTGTCTCCACATTTTCATAAGGCTAAGCATTCCCTTCACTTTGCATGGGACTAAGCATTGTCCCGAACCTTGCATGAGACTAAGCTCTGTCTCAATCTCGCACGAGGCTAATCCCTTCCTGCATATTTGCATAAGGCTAAGCATCACCTTCAATTTGCATGGGACTAAGCACTGTCCCGAACCTTGCATGAGACTAAGCTCTGTCTCAATCTCGCATGAGGCTAAGCCCTGCCTTTATATTTGCATAAGTCTAAGCATTGCCTTCGATTTGCATGGGACTAAGCCATGTCCCGAATTTTGCATGAGGCTAAGCCTTGCCTCTCTATCTGCATAAGGCTAAGCATTGCCTTCAATTTGCATGGGACTAAGCCCTGTCTTGAATTCTGCATGAGGCTAAGCCCTTCCTCTATATTTGCATAAGGCTAAGCATTGCCTTCAATTTGAATGGGACTAAGCCATGTCCCGAATTTTGCATGAGGCTAAGCCTTGCCTCTCTATCTTCATAAGGCTAAGCACTGCCTTTACTTTGCGCGAGACTAATCACTGTCTCTCTGGCATTATTTATTATCTTCTCTCGGGATAAGCTCTGCCCTCAACTTCATACAAGACTAGCCCCTATCTTGTCGCTTCTAGCATCATGTCTTTGCACATCATGGGCTGAAATATCGCCAACCTGTCCGAAGGTGCCATAGTCTGAAGGCACTACCCTCATCGCCGGATGACACCATGCCATGGCCCGAAGATCTCTCAAACTTGCATATCATTATTCAAAGGCGTCATGGTTCGGAGGAACCATTTTCATGGCGCGAGAACATCATCTCATGGCCTGCGAATCCCTTACTGCACAATTCATGGCCTAAGACATCATGGTCAAAGGACGTCATCCTCAACCATCCAAAGACAATTCTCATGGTCTGAACGGAATTTGCATCATGTTTAAATTTATGTATAGATATATGCTTGTGGTACATCTCTTATTTCCAGGTAACCCGATGAGCAACCATTATCCCGTCAGGAGCAGTCCCGCTCCAGTTCCTTCATACTACAAACATGACCACTCACCGTAACTGTCTCACCTATTCTAAAACCTTGTGTCTGTTCTTGTGATAACTTCATCGATATATTCCGCCGATGAATCTAGAACTACACACGGCCTGATTCCTGTAAAACCAGGGATATGTAGGCGGCTCTGAAATCGGAGTGCGTCCTATGTCTCTCAAATCACCTTACTCGGTCAAAATTGGTCATCATGTCTTTACCCGACAACTCTTTTATCCTTCCCGGGTAAAGAGGGGCAGCTGTTGATACCCAAACTTTTCCTATATTATTTTCAAAATGCATATCTATCTTCACAATAGTGCATGAGCATCAATTAATATTTTTCCATAATTTCTGCATTTTCTAAGGATTTTTATTAATTTATCCCAGTATTTTATTTATAAAATAATTACTAATTGCATCACAAACGGTTTTATAATAATTTTATGGTTTAATTTCATAATTAACATTTATACCAAGCTTTAATTATTTCATGAATAGCCACATTTATATTTTTGGGTTATAATTGCAATAACTTTGCAATAATAGACTATGTGTGCATTATTACATTATTTCACCAGAAAATAGATTTTTATATTTTTATAATATTAAGTAATTATTTAAAATCATTTTATGCACCAATAGAATTTTTATCATTTATTAGCTATTTTTATAAATTATTTTATTAATTAACTAGGTATTTAACAAATAGCCCCTTTGAATTTATTTTAATTTCGGACCTAACCTAATTACACCAGCCCAATTACTTAAACTCCTAGCCCAATACGCCCCAGCCCAAATTAAATAACCCTTACCCGACCCATAAATTTCTCTAATCGTGATCGTTGATCTTTGAGATCAACGGTCCACGTTACTACTTTCCTTTTTTAATCTAACCTCAACCCTAACCCCTTCAATTATCTTGGTTATGCCGTCTTCGTTCTCCCTTGCCTCCCCTCTTCTCTCTCAAACACCCCCCTAAAACCTAGCCGCCGTCATTGGAAAACCACCCGCTCATGGGGTTTCTCTATAATTTTCGGCCCCTACCGGCCTCTCATCTCTTCTGGTTGTTCGATTATGTTTATTTATGAAAGAATCTCGAAGAGATTCAACTTAGATTTTGTTCAAAATCATTCATAAGCTTACCTATGGCCATCTTTGTTTGTGAGTACTATTATCTTCATGTTTATGGCTCGAATCTATGGTTTTAAACCAGGTTTTCTTTCATCTCTGTCATTATTTTAAAAACCTAATCTTATGATACTTGGGTATGTTCAGATCATTGTAGATCTGAAACGTTTTTAAGTGTTATTTGGTATTTCTCTTTGTGAAACCTTCTATTTCTCCTTATTACTATTCGATTCCAGTATTTTCTATAACTAGGGTTTCGTTTTAAGCTCTCTCCAAAAGGTTTTAAAACTCCAAATTGTTTGAATCTGATTATCTTTACTAATTTTTGTGTATATGCTTTAAACCCTAGGTTTTATCTGCTTATTTCACTCATTACTTCAATTTTTTCCGTTATTGTTTATCTCTGCCAAACAAAATAGATTGACTGATTCTATTAGGTTTCCAACTATATTTTCCAGTTAAAATTAGTGCTTCTCTGTGATTTTACCTATTTTCCATATTTATGTCACGACCCAAAATCCATAAGGTCGTGATGGCGCCGGGCACCACTTTCAGGAAAGCCAATCATTAATTAGTTTAAAATAAATTCCTGTCTCACAGGAAATACGCAGCATTTATCATGCGCAAAAAAAATTCAAAACTCCTTAGGCCAATAAACATGTATAAATCACAGGAAAATGCAGCATTTATCATGCGCAAACAAAATGTCGTGGGTCAAACGGCGCGGACCAACAATAATAAACTGTGCACTGTCGAGGGTAGAACGGCTCAAACCATAGATGCATCTATCTGCCCCTCTCGCGAATCGATCATGCGACGCGGTTATATATAAATATAGGGTTATCCTGCTCGCGAATCATACATGCGACTCAGGTACCCATAGATACACATATTCACATAATAAGTACACCTTTCTCTCAAGGAAGCAGTTACCCGAGAAAGTGGAAAAATTCTCTTTAAAAGAACACGAAAATAGCATTTAGATCTTTGTTTGAAATTCATTTGCCAAGTTCAATAATATTCATTAATATAACCTTATCAGGAACACAATTATCCACGGAGGAATCAATTCTCTTTATAAATGATTAAGAAAGGTACACTCTAGCCTTCTTAGGGGATAAATTACCAATTAAATAGCATTATTAGTCTAATATTATTGGCAGGATCACATGTACAACACGTAAGGCATGCTAGTGGGTCCTAGACTACCTGGACATAAGCATATTAGTAGCTACGCACGGACTCCCGTCACCTCGTGCGTACGTAGCCCCCGCAAACAATAGCATATATTTATTTAGTTCACCTAGGGGGACAATTTCCCCCTCACAAAGTTAGAAAGGAGACTTACCTCGCTCTGAAATTCCATAACCGGCTTCCAAGTCCTTCCGATGACTCCAATGGATGCACAACGCCCAAAAACTACCAAATAACGGGCAAAGTAATGAAAATTCACTCAAATACTCGTAACAAATTCAAATTATATAATTTCCCAACTCCGCTCAATGAATTGACCAAAAAGCCCTCGGGCCCGCGTGCCCCGATTCTGAAATTTCTCGAAGATAAACTCTACCCATAGCTTTACTAGTTCAAATATACAATTTACTCAAATATTCATGCTCAATTCGTGGCTAAAATCAAAATTACCAAATTTTCTAGGTTTTCTTCAAAAATCCTAATTTTATACAAATTCTCATGTCTAATCCCATGTATAAACCTTGAATTAACTTGGAAATGAGAAGGAATCAATTACCTCTTGATGCTTGATGAAAATCACCCTTTGAAATCCTCCAAAATCGCCCCAACCATGAGAAATATATGAGAGAAATGGCAAAAATCTGTTTTAAATTGAACACCGCCCAGGAAAACCTTCTGTGCGATCGCACACAATTAGCCGCGATCGCACAGGCCATGTATGCTGCCCAGATTTTCTTCTCCGCGATCGCACAAGCATGCCTGCGATCGCACAGGCCTTTTTCCAGCTCCCTCCAAATCCTTCTCCGCGATCGCAGCATCAACCATGCATTCACACAGGCCAAAACCTGCAACCTCATTTTCTTCTATGCGGTTGAACTCCTCCTTGTGCGATCATACAAGCCAAAAATTCCAGCCCTCAAATAATGTTCCGCGATCGCACTGAACCTCCAAAACAGCAGAAAAAAAGCAGCAACCAAACACTTGGAAATAACCCGGAACCACCCCGAAACAGATCCGAGGCCCTCGGGACCCCGTCCAATCACACGACTCAGTCCCATAACCTCACACGGACTTGCTCGAGGCTTCAAATCACATCAAAAAATGCTGAAATCATGAATCGCACTAAAATTCAACTTTATGAACTTTGAAATTTCAAACTTTCACATCTGATGCTGAAACCTATCAAATCACGTCCGATTGACCCCAAATTTTGCACGCAAGTCATATTCGACATTACGAACCTACTCAAACTTTCGAAATCGCATTCCGACCCCGATATCAAAATTTCCACTTCCGGTCGGATTTCTCAAAAACCTTCAAATTTCTATCTTTAGCCAAACGACTTCAAAATAACCTACGGACATCCGAATACACTTTCGATCGCACTCCCAACTCCAGAATCACCATACGAAGCTATTCCCAGACTTGGAATCCCAAACGAACATCAATATCACTGAAATGCGCTTCAAGCTAAACTGAGGAAATTCCTTCGAAAATGCTAACTTCCACAATATACGCTGAAACACTCCCGGGTTATCCAAAACCCGATGCGGACATACGCCCAAGTCCGAAATCATCATACGAACCTGCTGGATACTTCATATCCTGATTCCGAGGTCGTTTACTCCAAATCCCAGTCTTGGCCGATTCTTCCAACTTAAGGCTTCCAAAATGAGAATTTTCCTTTCAATTTAACTCTGAACTTCCCTAATTTCAACTCCGACGATACGCACAAGTCCTAATACCTGAAATGAAGATGTTCATGACTTCCAACCGGTGAACGACGCGATAGAGCTCAAAACGACCGGTCGGGTCGTTACATTCTCCCCCACTTAAACAGACGTTCGTCCTCGAACGTGCCAAGAACTTCTCTTGAGTTATTTGAAATCACTATTTTAACATCCCGTGCACCTGCCCGTGCTGCCACAACCTAGTTGAGCACATAAGCTTGATCAATCCTGAAGATATCCTCCTTTACCCATGCAATAAGCTCAGAACCTAGTTCCAACACCTGAAATTCCTCTGCCAGACCTATTTCCAATATATAATCACTGTATCAACTACCACACGAGGTACCAAAACATGACTGCGTCCCTTTGCTGAATCAGTACCATGCACCGCATAATTCATTATATAGCCGTCATGACATTCGCTAAACCTTAACAGCCAAAATCTTACGAATCTGATGCTCCCAATGCACCTTATCATATATATACATACATTCTGCTATAATGCTGATGACACCACCACAACGGAAGAGATGTGCAGAAATTCCTAACCAACTGCAGAGTTAACCAAACATTGAAATCTTTTCTCTTGACTTAGATCATCATCTCATTACAAACCAAATAATGGTGATTGTCCTTTAGTATACTTCACATAATCTCATCGCACTTGACCCCTGATCCAATAGTCTCGTCTCACCCAGTATGAGCTGCTCAGATAACCAATCACCCCAGACATAACCAACAGTCTCACACGATGTCGCAATGCGCCAATAGGCCACAACTCGGACATGATACATAAGACATGACTCAGGAAGGGACTACTCAACTCACGTAACTAATATGAACTTTCCTCAGAAAATAGGAAGTAAAACACAAGAAAAATATAAGTATAGAAGCCTTACTCAACATCACACTGCTGCGGCATGCAACCCGATCCAAATAACATACCCGTGGCGGTGTGCCACCCGATCCCATCATAAAATTTACATAAGGAAATATACACGGAGCTGAATTGATCACTCTTATAAATTACTGAATACCGGTCACAAGCACGCTAAGTGCATGATACCATTCTGGAGAGACTGATAGAGCCATATGCTACAAACTCAAGCACAACTGAGGTGCGATATATAATCTGAATCTCGAGAACCATCCTGCTCACATAACCTCATCACTACGCGGAATCTCACCACATAAGAAATTATCAAGCCATTTTAAAACTCACACAGCACGATCATAATATACCTGAATTTGACGAAGACGAAACAACATCTAATATTCCAACACCCCTCCTTAAGGAGCTCTATACAGAAATGAACATACCTGAGTCACGTGAAGCCCACAACCACATTGAATCCATTCACAACCCTCAAGTTGATCCCGCTCACACTGCACTAGGCTAATAGCTTCACCTGGGTCCATAATACCCCAATTCCTCTCATAATACACAAGAACAACCATCATAGCCGGGACAAACACCCCACAATCCACAATCAACTGAACCGAACACCTTCCAGGCATAAATTCTCAATTAAGCAATATTACACTCCTTTATACTTGGTCCAATTCTTCAACCAATCAGGTGACTACATGTCACACTTATACAATCTTCACGCGGTCATGCTCCCACGGCCTTCCACACGAGGTAACAAGTATGCTCATCCATACCACCGACCACCCTAAGGTTGTAAAACAATTCAAGGACCTGTAAATAGGATACAAAGCCTCTTTCACCAAACACCGATCTCAGATGACACTGAAGACAACATCAGCTTATCCTAAACATTCACATCCCTTGTTCTTGCTCCTCCAATATCATGACATCCTTGTTAATTCTGAACCGCAAATCTCGATTCTTACTTCCAGTTACATACTGCTTACTGCACCTATCATGCCAATATGGAATAGCATAGGAATTCCATCATAACTCCTGAACCACAAATAGGGTGAACACATCATAATATAGAATCCTTTTACTTACCTCAATTCATGAGAACCATAACAACACACAAGTGAATTCTCACAGTAACAATACATGCAAATCCTTAAGTAGTGGTCTGAACCACCAATAAACCTTCCGGGATCCGCCTACACCTGACAGGCCATAGCACTTGAATGCTTCCAAATGAAATCTTATTACGACGGCCGATAAGCCCCACACGCATCTGTACAAACCATACACATACTCAATCACACCGAAGGAACTGATCACTGTCGTACATGTGCCATTTCAACCATGGCTAACCAATATATATTACTTTAATCATCTTTAATTGCCTCAGAGATAATAGTAACTTCCTTCAACTCATAGCAGACTCAACCCTCACTCATCTCGAGTGACATTGATTCACGAGACCATGTTGCCTAAATCCCGCAACCCGTCTCACACCCTCTTGATAATCTTTCTACAACCCGGAGTTTATTTCTCTCACTCCTCCAATACTATCCTGCATGCTGAAAATAGCATATAACACTTTAACCATTTTCCCTTTCTCAGAAATTACGCTGCAAAAGCTTGATTCTTAATCATACTGTTGCTCGAAACCCTTAAACACCACATTCTCTAACTTTCGAATTTACTAGGACCACTGCTGAGAGTCACCCACTCTGACTGGCCCTGAATACAATCAACTCCAAGGCTCTTCTAGCACATGAACATGCTCACAACGAAGCACGTGACTAGGTCACTACCCTTACAACTTGCCTATGCCTTAAGCATAAATACTGAATCCTTTAAAGCCTAACCCTGGTCCAACAGGGCCAACTATTGCACACATTCATCAAATCCCACGCAAAAATCACCATTTTACTCCTTTCCCCTAGCTATACTAACTTGCCAATACGCCGACAATCCGCAACCCCATGAGAACACAATCCTACAACCCAATTGCAGGTTGTGGGACTCCCCCACGTAGCCCGAACTACTCTTGCACCCCTCTAGACCCTGCTGAGATCCTTTCTTCTTTGTTAACATGATCTTGCTCAACCGATCCGTCAAATTCTTCCGAATTCTCCTGTTAGCATTCCCTAAATACTCAAATTTTCTAGCACCATTCACACATTCTGCCTCCTACTGAATAGCCACTAGGATCCCTCGCAGAAACTTGCCAACTACACAACCGCTAACCTACTCACGGGAGATAACCCACCTGTGGAAATCACCAACTGACACCTTCCAACAACGCTGCGCTGCACACCCTCTACAACATCAATATCCCATCCTAAGCCTGTCCTCATTCACCAAATTTGCTCGTCCGTCCTCTCCTTATGGACATCTACTAAATGCGCTCCAACATCTTTAAATTCGCCACCACATGCATCCTTCTTCACCCCTAACAACTCCTCCCTATTGTATCCAACCTTCCGCCGAATAACCAACATTTCGATTTAAGCTCGTGGACCTAATCATCGTCCACTGAAATTCTCAAATCACTCCAACTTCTCCTCAAGATAGGCAGTCGTCTTACCACTGAACTCATGTGCTACACTGCCACTCTCCCACTTATTTAAACTCATTCCTTTAAGTAACTACCCGACTTCCGTCTCTTATGCCTGGCATTTTTGAGATCTAGCCGCCACCTGACACTTCTCACATGTCTTCCTTCATCGCATGCTTCTCAATTGCGGCCCCAATTCCATATCATTCTTTGCAACACCTAAACCAGCAGATCACCATAACTTCGACTCCCGGAAGATCATCTTTCTCGAGCTACATTCATTAGAAACACTCATTCAATACTTTAACCACCGCACACCACGGTCTACATCAACCGCTTCTCCAATACCACTTCACAACACTATAACCCAATGCAACTGAAGAACCATGACACCGGCGAATTTAACACATCCTATTCGATCAAGGACGACGATATCACATCACAGGTGAATACTCCACCTCGCTTGATAACACCAAGTCTTATTACTTTATCCCCCAACTTGAACATTCAGAGTCCAATTGCCCATCCTCTACCGGAACTAAAATACTGAAATCTCGAAATTACGCTCTGAGAAGACCTCCCTTCAAGTCATTCATTACCCCGACATATGGGCAAGCCTCCTACCATCACACTCGCATTGCGCGTTAACCAATTGCAAACATCATCACTACCTGGGGATAGTCTCAAGGCTCTTAGAAACACAGCTACTGAGCTGAAACAACATATTATCCTTCTGCAGGGCTACAACAACATCCCCAACGAATTACGCATGGAAAACATTACGCACCCTATTCGTAGGACCATTTCAGTTCCTCAAATACACGTTCATAGCAAGCGCTTCGCGACGTATAAGATTGAGTAGGAAGAAACATAGTCATAAGCCTTAAAGGAATCAAATCGCACGATGAGGAATCAAGAAGGGAAGTACTCCTAACAGCCCTGTAGCCTCTCGAAGATAAGTACAGACGTCTCCGTACCGATCCGCAAGACTCTACTAGACTTGCTCCTGACTCGTGAGACCTAAGGGAACCTAGTGCTCTGATACCATGTTGTCACGACCCAAAATCCATAAGGTCGTGATGGCGCCGGACACCATTGTCAAGAAAGCCAATCATTAATTAGTTTAAAATAAATTCATGTCTCAATATTTTCAAAATCGTTACCTTTCACTTTAATACATAATAACTAGATGAAATCCATTTAAGTAAAAATAACAGTCTATTTTCCACTTTAATAAAATACATCCCAAATACATCCCAGAACCCGGTGTCACAAGTACATGAGCAATTTCTAAGACTTTTTACAAAATACTACAAAGCTTGTCCGAAATACAAGTTGGACAAGGACTTTAGAATAAAATAATTACAATACATAGAGGAAGACTTTGCCGGCTGCGGATCGCCTCCGGATGATCCAGCTCGCCTAAGTCTCCAAACCAACCTCATCGCTATGAAAGTACCTGTGCAACAAAATGCACAGCAGGTGTAGCATGAGTACGAAAATAACGTGTACTAAGTAAGTATCCCGCCTAACCTCAGAGAGGTAGTGACGAGAGGTCGAATTAGACACGTGCTATAAGTCGGTTAAATATAATCAAGTGAGGTGCTAAGCATGAGTATAATAGACAATTAAATAATAATCAGGGATAAGAAATATCAACTTATTTCACATTTTACCCATCAATTCCTCTTCATTTTAACTGGCAATTCAAAACTCCTTAGGCCAATAAATATGTATAAATCACAGGAAATACGCAGCATTTATCATGTGCAAACAAAATGCCGTGCGTCGAACGGCGCGGACCAACAATAATAAATTGTGCACTGCCGAGGGTCGAACGGCTCAAACCATAGATGCATCTATCTGGCCCGCTCGCGAATCGATCATGCGACGTGGTTATATATAAATATAGAGTTATCCTGCTCGCGAATCATACATGCGACTCAGGTACCCATAGATACACATATTCACATAATAAGTACACCTTTTTATAAAGGAAGCAGTTACCCGGGAAAGTGGGAAAATTCTCTTTAAAAGAACACGAAAATAGCATTTAGATCTTTGTTTGAAATTCTTTTGCCAAGTTCAATAATATTCATTAATATAACCTTATCAGGAACACAATTATCCACGGAGGAATCAATTCACTTTATAAATGATTAATAAAGGTACACTCTAGCCTTCTTAGGGTATAAATTACCAATTAAATAGCATTATTAGTCTAATATTATTGGCAGGATCACATGTACAACACGTAAGGCATGCTAGTGGGTCCTAGACTACCCGGACATAAGCATATTAGCAGCTACGCATGGACTCCCGTCACCTCGTGCATACGTAGCCCCCGCAAACAATAGCATACATTCATTTAGTTCACCTAGGGGGACAATTTCCCCCTCACAAAGTTAGAAAGGGGACTTACCTTGCTCTGAAATTCCATAACCGCCTTCCAATCCCTTCCGATGACTCCAATGGATGCACAACGCCCCAAAACTACCAAATAACGGGAAAAGTAATGAAAATTCACTCTAATACTCGTAACAAATTCAAATTATATAATTTCCCAACTCCGCTCAATGAATTGACCAAAATGCCCTCAGGCCCTCGTGCCCCGATTCCGAAATTTCTCGAAGATAAACTCTACCCATAGCTTTACTAGTTCAAATATACAATTTACTCAAATATTCATGCTCAATTCGTGGCTAAAATCAAAATTACCAAATTTTCTAGGTTTTCTTCAAAAATCTTAATTTTATACAAATTCTCATGTCTAATCCCATGTATAAACCTTGAATTAACTTGGAAATGAGAAGGAATCAATTACCTCTTGATGCTTGATGAAAATCACCCTTTGAAATCCTCCAAAATCGCCCCAACCATGAAAAATATATGAGAGAAATGGCAAAAATCCGTTTTAAATTGAACACCGCCCAGGAAAACCTTCTGTGCGATCGCACACAATTAGCCGCGATCACACATGCCATGTATGCTGCCCAGATTTTCTTCTCCGCGATCGCACAAGCATGCCTGCGATCGCACAGGCCTTTTTCCAGCTCCCTCCAAATCCTTCTCCGCGATCGCAGCATCAACCATGCATTCACACAGGCCAAAACCTGCAACCTCATTTTCTTCTGTGCGGTTGCACTCCTCCTTGTGCGATCGCACAAGCCAAAAATTCCAGCCCTCAAATAATTCTCCGCGATCGCACTGAACCTCCAAAACAGCAGAAAAAAAGCAGCAACCAAACACTTGGAAATAACCCGGAACGACCCCGAAACAGATCCGAGGCCCTCGGGACCCCGTCCAATCACACGACTCAGTCCCATAACCTCACACGGACTTGGTCGAGGATTCAAATCACATCAAACAACGCTGAAATCACAAATCGCACTAAAATTCAACTTTATGAACTTTGAAATTTCAAACTTTCACATCTGATGCTGAAACCTATCAAATCACGTCTTATTGACCCCAAATTTTGCACGCAAGTCATATTAGACATTACAGACTTGCTAAAACTTCCGGAATCTCATACCGAACCTGATATCAAAATTTTCACTTCCGGTCGGATTTCTCAAAAACCTTCAAATTTCTATCTTTAGCCAAACGACATCAAAATAACCTACGAACATCCGAATTCACTTTTGATCGCACTCCCAACTCCAGAATCACCATACAAAGCTATTCCCAGACTCTAAATCCCAAACGGACATCAATATCTCTGAAATGCACTTCAAGCCAAACTTAGGAAATTCCTTCGAAAATGCTAACTTCCACAATATACGCTGAAACGCTCCCGAGTTATCCAAACCCCGATCCGGACATATGCCCAAGTATGAAATCATCATACGAACCTACTGGAACCTTCAGATCCTGATTCCGAGGTCGTTTACCCCAAATCCCAGTCTTAGCCAATTCTTCCAACTTAGGGCTTCCGAAATGAGAATGTTCCTTTCAATTTAACTTTGAACTTCCCAAATTTCAACTCCGACCATACGCACAAGTCATAATACCTGAAATGAAGCTATTCATGACTTCCAACTGCTGAACGACGCGCTAGAGCTCAAAACGACCGGTCGGGTAGTTACAATTTATGACTTGTAATTGGTACTACTTGCCTTATTTAGATTAATTAGTCTGATTTATGGCCAGTAAGTGATTTGTTTACCTTATTTGAATCCCAATCTGAGTCCTTATGGATTCTCCCCAATTTAAGGGGTCCTTTCCATATTCTTATGTGTAAATTGATTGAGTTAATTCCCCAATTAACTGATTGATTGTATTTGTGTACCTTGTTTATGAAATCTGATTTATTCTTTACCTTAATTGTTTTACTTTTCCAAGTGCTATATAAACCCTACTCTAATATTTCTTTAAGGGACGAACACATCCAGAGAGAAACACACACACATAAAAACTCTTGCTCTTATTCAAACCTTTCTATTACTTGTGTTTGCTACACTGTCTAGCCGGCTGAAATCCAAGGCTAGACCATTGGGTTCTGTATACTTTCACCTTCCTATTTGCTTTTTTTAACTAGTATGTTTCCCCTCTTATTATCATTCTATACGCATTGAAGCTATACCTATGTGATTTCCTGTTTATTGCTTTCAATTAGCATGACTACTTCTGTCTTTCCTGTTTGTTGATTTTAATTAGCATAACTACTTCTCTGTAGTTAAACTTCTGTCATTCCTGTTTGTTGATCTTAATTAGCATAACTACTTCTGTGTAGTTAAATTCCTGTCTTTCCTGTTTATGGCTCTTAATCAACATGTTTATCTATGTTGCTATGTTCTATTCAGTGTGTTATGGAATATGGTTTTTATAAGATGTCAACCTGTTTTATGTTTCTGTAAATTAGCATGCTCTTAACACTTAGGAAATGATCTTGTCTAGTATGTCAGGATGGTTCATACACTTTAACATTTTCTTATTTGATACAGGATACTCGTCTACTTATTTCTCAACTAGCATGTTTTCACTCTTGCCCTGTTTTATGTGTTCCTGATTAAAGACTTCTATGTTCCTAACCCCTTCTACCTTTCTCTGTGTAGTCATCTGTTTATTATTCTGTTCCTAGCATGCTATATGCACACCTAGTGACAATTAATGAACTAAGTCAAATCCGGGCAATGTGAAACTTTGCATGAAGTAATCATGATTATGTTTTGTCCATTGTTTGATTGCTGGAAATCTTTGTTTGAACTCAGAGTGATGCAATGACTCTATTTACTCCTATTTTAATTCTCAACTATTTTCCTAAAATTATCCCCCATTTTCATATACTATTTTTTCAACTCCTACTCTTAGACGTCTAAGGTCCTGCTTAGGAGTCCATGAGACTCCTCCGAACTATGACACACTGGGGCTGGCTTTTCCAAACTTGTTCACAAAACTTATTTCCTTAAAAGGATTTCTGGTGTAAGCATTGCCTAGAGTCGTTGAGGCCCTTGGGAACTGTGACACACCAGAAGACCATTTGGTGTAGCATGAGATACTGGCATATTCAGACTTGGTTGAAGGCCTGATTTCTAGGTTTACTATTGGGCCTATCCAAGCTCCCTACAGTATAGTAATTTCATTCTGTAATTCATTTATATCTATTCTATAATAATAATTCTTGTAAAAACATATGTTGAGGTTAATAGTAATACCGGGAGGGACTTTTATATATATATTGTGGGGATTAGGTAGAAATCTTGCCCATAGGATTGTTATGTGAGTTAGAAATCATGTTTGTAGGACCCATCTCATTATTTGTCCTAAATTTCCATCTTTCATTCTAAAAATCTCGCATTCTCACATTTGCATTAGAAATCCTATTTCTAGGTGATTTATCAATTCTGCATTAATAATCATGTTCTCAAACCTTCCTGTGTGCATTAGAGATCATGTTCCTAGGACCTTTTGTTGCACTCGCTTAGATATCATGCCTATAATTAAAACAGATAAAAAATGAGTTTCATCATTTAGCCGTCATGCCTATAAGGAATAAGTATAAAAATAGGCTCAACACTTAAACATCATGCTTATAGAGATAAACATGTAAAACCAGTTTTGCAACGCTTGGGATAATTTTTTAGCACCTAGACAACATGCCTATAGGGTATAACAAATAAAATTTGCCTGTTAAAATCAATCATCGGTTTATAATTATGGTCTTACTAACATTTAGATGACATGTCCATAGGATACTGCTGATCCACACCTAGGCAAATCTGTAGGACAACTAAAAATTCTGATGTTGTGAAACTGTGTTTTGTTTGACTGCCTATTAATTGCCCAAATTCAGGAAGTGATAAAATCAGTAAGCAAACTGATTAGGTATTCACTGGCTCGCCTTAATGAAAATGTTTCATATTCTGCTATGTGTTCATCTAGATATCCTGCTATAGGATCTTAAATCGTTTAAAAATTGTTCTCTTGAGGCGTGCAATTGTTTGTTTATTTGTGGAGGTAAATGTGAGCCCTTAACTGCTCCTTTTTATGTGACAGTCCTACTTATTTTGTTTGATGCCTAGTTTTCTCATTTTAAGCACCATAGGTAAGTCTAGAACCACCTTAATAGAGGTCCTAAGCACCTCCAGGGCCATAGGCAAGGGACGATTAATGCACACATATGGTACATACTCGATATTAATAGAACGCTTAGATAATAATTAGGGGGGGGGGGGGGAAATTGGGTAGTAAAGGATATGATGACTTGTGCGCTAACGCTACGCGTAACACCTCTATTTGAAGAAAGTTTACCGAGTATTGCACGGAAGTGATCCTATAGGCTAATAAACCTAGGACCCCCTTTATTCCCATTTTTTCAAAAGGATCTCTATTTGTTTAAATTGCTTTATGACTAACTCACTTAAATTGAGTTTGGCCGGGACCCACCGTTGTGGACCTCGATGGGTGCCTAACACATTCCCCTCAAGGTAACTTCGAGCCGTTACCCAATCCTTGGTAATGTAAACTGGTTTATAAGTTAATTGCTTTAAGTTCCCTAACGCACCTTAAATTTCTTAGGTGGCGACTCTTCAAATTCTATACCTCTTTCCCAAAAGGAAATGATTTGTCCCAAAAAAATAACGAACCCCGGACTCCGCAAGGACAAAGGGGGGCACGACACCATTGATGAACTCATTAGCAATCTGAAAACTTATGACATGAAGAAGAAAAAGTTTAATGAGAGAAGAGTGCCCAAAAGGGAGAAGAACTCTGTTCTCAAGACAGACAAAAATGACTCAAGTGGTGAGGATGCTGATATGGCTTACTCGACAAAGCGATTTCAGAAAATGGTTCACAGAAATGGGGGTATTCCAAAAGAGGGCAGATCTAGCAAGCCAAGATGCTATGACCTATATCGTAAGTGCGGGACACCAAGAAATTTCATCAAGTATTTCCCTCTCCTCAACCAAGATCAGTACAAACACAACACAGACAAAGCACCCAAGAGGAACCCGATTCCTGACAAACGATTCAAGAGAAAAGATGTCGCTGATAATGTTGTGAAACAAGCTCTTGCGACATGGGGAGACTCCTCCAGTGAATCTGGAGAGGATGATGAACAAGGTGACACCTCCATGATGGCAGTAGAAAGTGAAGCAACTGAATATGATTCTATCTTTACCTTGACTGCAATATCTAATGATGATGAAGATGACGATGATGAGGTAAAAATTTTAGACTTTCAAAGAAATTTGAAGTCTTACTCTCAGAAAAAGCTTATATCTTTGGAAAATGTTTTAATTTATGCTTATCATAGTCTTAATAGTCTTATGAATGATAAAAATGCATTAACTGTGGAATTAGGAGAAGTAGAACATGAGAGAGATGATCTAGTAATTGTTGTGATAGATCTAAAAGAAACCATTGAGAGTTTGAAGAAGAAAAAGATGCTTAATTGAAAAAGTTGCAAACATAGAACATGAGAGAGATGATCTAGTGGTTGTCTTGGTCGATTTAAAAGAGACCATTGAGTGTTTAAAAAAAAAAAAGAAGCTCTAACTGAAAAGCTTGCTAACATAGAGCATGAGAGAGATGCCTTATTAGTAGTAGTTGTGAACCTAAAGGAAACAATTGAGGAGCTAAAAAGGAAAGGTAGGTTATCGGCTCTCACCCATACTACTATTAAAGTAGGAAGATGAGGGTCGGTGCAGCATTTACCCGAAAGGTCGAGATCGATTCCTCAGAGAGTTATGATTTGGAGTCAAGTTTCTACGTAATCTAATAGTGTTTCATGTTCTTGATTACACTTCTCATAATTTTTGGGTTTTATATTATAACTATGATTTAGGCTACTATAATAGCAATTAAGCTGACTATTGTCTTTTTGGTTGTTTTCTAATTAGATAAAGGCACTAGGGTTATGACTTTTACCTAGGCGGGTAATCAGCGGGTTCTAATTTATAAAGCAAAGATGGTATTCAGGGAATTATGATATAACCAATGCCCAACGTTACCCACTCTATACCTCTCGGTAGTTTGAGTGGTTTTGCCCTAATTGCCTTTCTCAAGGTCCAATTGGGTATCACATTTGCACAAGCAATTTAGGCTCAAGTAGGGTTTTACTCTCTCGAGGTTTAACCCGTTAATTGGGACTATCGATTCTCATAATTTCATCCCAATTCCTTGTTAGGTTAATTTTCTAGACTCAAGTCCTCTTTCTCAAGAAGGACCCAAGATAATTGAACACCAATTAGTGTTTGCAACCACTAATCTTAACAATAAAACCACAGATCAACCTAAATATCCATCACCCATAAACATCTAAACCCTAATTTAGAGAACCCATTAATTACTCACACTAGGATTGAGCCACAACCCTAGATAATGGGTTTAGCTACTCATAATCAATGAAGAAATCAAAGAAATAGATGAAGCAAAATCCATGTAATTGAATTGTAAAATAAAACGGAAGGATTCAATGTTGAAATCTAGCTAAAATTACAAAAACATGTTGTAGAAAAACGCCCATGAGCTCCCAACAATATCTGATACAAAGCTTAACCTAAAAAAATAACAAAAGAAGCTATTTATACTCAGCCAAAAATTCCAGACAAAAATGCCCCTGCGGGGTCACCGCGGACCGCGAAGATTGGACTGCGGCCGCGGTGAGGATTTTTGGTCTCACAAATTATGTCTCTGAACTTGACCACCGCGGTCCGCATAAATTGGACCGCGGCCACGGTGGCTTCAACGCGGACCGCGAAGAAAGGACCGCGGTCCGCGGTAGACTTCTAGGCTTCAAGTGCTGGGTCACTAAATCTTCTTGACCGCGGACCACGTAAAATGGACCGCGGTCCGCGTTGGTCTTGGACGTAAAAAACAGGTTCTCTGAATCTTCTCACCGCGGTCCACGTAGAATGGTCTGCGGTAGCGGTGGAATTTTCCTTGGAAACAAGTCACGAACCTCACCACCGCGGACCGCATAAAGTGGACCGTGATCCGCGGTGGTCACTTTGACTTTGACTTTTGGTTGTTCTTGGTACTTGTGTAAGTTTCACTCCTTTTTAGCAAGTCTTTGACTATTTGTCATCCTTTTTGGCTAAACCCTGCATCAAGCACAACATGTAAGCCTTTGGGACTATTTCGTGTACAATTGCATCCAAAACTTAAGTAAGATAGAGTGTAAAATAAGGTAAAATCTCTAGTTATCAACTCCCCCAAACTTAAGCTTTTACTTGTCCTCAAGCAAAAAAAATAAACCCCACCCCTTTTTGAGTAATTCCAAGAAAATTCAGTTGTCCTAAGATAACCTCTTCTAGCATCAATTGGGACTAACACTTTCCCTTAATACAAATGAGTCATTAACAATATTTGACCCTTTTAAAACCATGGATTTAAGTGCGACACAATAGCATCAAGAGTTGACTCGACTCATCGACGAAACTCTTACTATTACTTTGGTCATTGTGGAACCCAAACTCATACTCCTCAACTCTCCCTAAGAAAACCTCACTTTAAGATTGTAATACTCAGAACAAGGATAATGGGAGTTCACTCATCTCTCTCAAAGAAAAGACTCAAGGCCGGCTCAAAGTACCATAGGCTTGACCCTTATGTGAGTCACCACTAATGTAAGCTTCATTCAACTCAAGATCATATAGGGCTTTTGTGGGTAAATGATGAAGGCTTTTGGTTAAAGGTAGGAAATATTTGTTCAAAGTAAGTTCTATCTTCCCTTAAGCACTTTATTTATTTCACATTCTCTTGAATTCTTGAGTCATTTAGCTCTGTCTGAGGGGTTAGAGAAACACACTATCACTCCTTCTTGTTCATTTCAATCATTTTTCTCCTTTGCCTTTAATCTCTTTTCTTTTCATTGATTCCCTTTTTATTTCTTCTAACTTGTTCATTCTTTTTGGCTTTTTGATTTTTTTGTTTTCTTTCTTTTTCATTTCCTTTCCTTTTCTTTCTTTTTGTACCTTCTTTTTCACTTTGTTGCATTCCTCGTCTCTCCCCCAAACTTACGTTTTTGCTTTGTGCTAGGGGAAGAAGGGGTGCCAAGAGAGGGTTAAATTTGGTAAAGGCTTGTATCATAGTTTTTGAAAGAAAAAGGTCTAAGGCTCAAAAGGGTTGACTAGGGAAATTGTCATTGGGAGGCTATGGAGATGTTCAAGTCACTATTCGGATCAAGGAGAGCCTATAATCACCTCTTAGGTCAAACTTCACTTATGATTTCTCCTAGACAGACATTCAGGGCAAGTTCTAGACTAATGGCACAAGACTTGGACTTGCAATTCAAACTCTCACCACTCATGATATGGGATTGCTAAAGAAACAGAGTCAGAGGCCCACAACGACCTCAAATATTATTTGAGCAACACAATGGTCCCGAAAAACCATTTGATGATTATCGGTCAACACAAGAGTCTCAAGGTCACCACTTTCACCATGCTCAACACAACGATTTATTTTTTACCATAGGATCAAAGGCAAATGTGCTAGGCCCAAGTGAAGCTTTGCTTGAGGCACCTCTATTCACTAGTTATCTTTTACAAAAAGAAAAAAGAAAAACAGACTCAAACCCTTAAGAAGGTTGTCACACCATCCATCCTCGTGAAGAGCCACCCAGTTCGCACAAATTCCACATTTGGGAAAAACCGTGGCATTAAGAAAACCAAAGGCTTATTGCACGCGAAAAATTCAAAAAAAGAAGCTATGAAGGAAAAATAAGAAGCTATAAAAAGGAAAAAAAAATGCGGAAGGTAAAATGCGTAAGATAGAATGAATATGTACATGAGGGGATTTAGTCGAATATACATAAGGGGGATGAATATATACATTAGAAAGTAACTTTATATACAGACCAAAAGTGAAAAATACTAAAAGTTACTGGAATAGTAAAGTTATTTACATACCAAAATCAAAAGAAATCATAATAAAAATAAAATAGTATCTGGATTATACAGTCATCCATCCAAATCAATCAAAATAGGGCCACTCCCCCAACTGAAAGCTAGCATTGTCCTCAATACTATCTAGCAAAATAAGCTAAAAATGTAAGGAGAAAGAGAGTAAAGAGAAACTCCCTATTGGCCCTCTGCCTGTGTGAGATCCTCAGTGTGAGTCCCGGGGTCTGTGGACTGTGGGGGAACCTGTAACTAGTCCCCAGAGCCCTGTGCCTCCGACTAGACCTGGGCATGTACCTCCTCTGTAGCCTGGGCCTGCACTGGTGGGTCTGCCAACTCAATCACAATGCACTCTGTACGTGGCAGCACTCTCCTCCTCTTTGCTGGCATCTCGATCTCTGGCTCTTGCTCAGGCTGGGCAGCAGGATCCTGCAGCAGCAAGTCCAATGGTAGGTGATCCTCTTTTAGCTTTTCCACCTCCTTCCTCAGCTCCTTCACTGACTCCTTGGATGCACGGGTCTTCTTTAGCCTCACGGTCTCTTTTGCAAGCTCCTTTAATGCCTTCCCGTGGGAGTCAACAGCTTCCAGAATCAACTTTTGGTTGTCAGGGATTTTCTTCTGGTTGGCCAGAAGTTCCTTGAGAGAATCCTCAACTGACTGGGGTACCTGTGGTGGAGGGGGAGTATCCTGGGCAGCCACAGACGTAGAAAGTACAGACAGCTAAGAAGTAGCTGCCTTCATCCAGTTGTTGATACTGGCAAGTGACTGGCTCAGTCTGTGGGCAGTCAGAGGATATGTCGGGGATGCAGGAATGCCTGGGTCTGCTGAAGTGGAGGGGCCAGGAGCACTCTCTGGGATGGCTGACTCGGGCTGAGAAGATTCCACTACAACCACTGGCTCTTCAGACTGGCTAGTGGAAGCAATGGATTTACCCTTGAACTTCTTGCTCTTTGGGTTGTCATCACTCTGAAGATCATACCAAGAGAAGGGGGCTTTGGTATTCACCTTCAAGTCAAAACTTCTCTTTTCCACTTGTTGATCTTCAAAATACATGGTCAGGAAGTTTGGGAAGGGGTAAGCTCTATCACCTTCATTTACCACCCGGTTGATAACGGTGTACATGACATTCCCGACATTAATTGGGTACCCCGCCATGATAGAAGCAATCAACACAGCACGCCCGAGAGGAATAGAATTTTCATGGAAGGTGGGGTCAAGCCTGTTGCACACAAACGTCTCCCAACCTTTGGCCTCAAAATTTAACGTTCTCCTGAAAATTGTCTTCCCTGCTTGCAACCAGTCAAGGGTTTCACCTGGGATGGCAAAGTGCTCCGCTAGCCAATGACGGGAATCATCACCCGCATCCAACATCTCTAGGTACTGTGTCTCATCTTCATCATCAAACTCCAGATATGCATTCAATGTCGCCCCATCAAAAGGTACAGTGAGATTCTTCACCATGGTTGCCATGGAGTCCTTCTTCAGATAGGCCAAATTTGTGTAAAACTCCTTGACAAGATGTTCATTGGTATCCGACAAGTACCAAGAGAAGTAATCCGAACCCTTTCTCTACCTGAATTGTCTTTTCACATTGGGGTTGAGTGGCAATAGATCCTTGGTGATGAACTTGCGCTCCGGTATCAGTTTTCTCTCCTTCCACCAGTCCCAGAATCTATGAAAAGCCGCCTCACTCACGAATCTATCTTGCCACACCTCAAGCTTCCTTGTTCTCTCAACTCCCCCAACTTGGGGTTCACCCCCTGTTTGGGGTTCATCTTCTGGTTCTTCATCCCCGGAGTGTTCATCTGACAGGGAAGCTGTGGGTGAGGTGGAGTCTGCATGATCACTCCATGCTGCTGAGCCTTCAGATGACTCAGAATGGGCTGATGCTAGGGCAGGGGGAGAGTCAGAGGGCTCATTGGTCAACCCAAACCTCTCCGGAAAGTCTGGGTAGTGCTCTGGTATGGATTTTGAAGACTCTCCTCCGGAGGGTAAATACTCACTTCCCGATTGGGAAGCAGCTCTATTAATGGCCCAGATTGCTTTTCTTGTCTCTTTCATAGCTTGCCGAATTTTGGGGGTTAGTTTGATTGTCCCTTGGCTTTTCCCCCGGGATGACTCTTCCCTGCCACTTGTTTTTCGACCACCTCCTCTTGATTGGACCATGATCTGCAAGGTTAATTCATGTAAAGCTTGTTAGTACTCAGCAGTGCATAGATTAGAGGACAAAGAAGAATCAGATGATGAGAAATGGGTTGCAGATGTTAGGACCGCGGACTACGTAAAAGAGACCGCGATCCGCATTAAGGAGGGTAAAGAAGCATGAACTCTCTGAAGGTGGGCACCGCGGACCGCGTAAAAGAGACCGCGGACCGCACTCAACCCTCGCGGACCGCACTAAAACGACCGTGGTCCACAGAGAAGTGGGGTTCAAACTACCCATTTCTCTGAAGTCAAGCACCACGGACCGCACAAAAAGGACCGCGGTCCGCGGTCATCAAGTATAGACTGACAATTCAAGCACTGCGGTCCGCGCTAATTCCAAAAACCTAGGGTTTCAATTTTACAGATAATTTTAAGTTCAAAGGCACGTGATATTAAAACCCTAAGTGTTTAATCAGTGAAATTAACCACAGATGGTCTAAATTGAGCATTATGAACTAACCCTAACATGGTTAAAGGCTTAAAGAAGACAAAGGGAGAAAAAGAGAAGAAAATCCACCAAATAAACAAGAAAATAATCAAATTAAGAAGTTATGGAATAAAAATTACACTTACTAGATGTGGGATGAAGATTAGATGAATGAAATGGACACTTGAAAGTATGGAGAGTGATGCACAAGTGAAATTTTACTGTGGAGAGTCAAAGTGCGTAAAGTGTAAAATGAAGCCTTGAAGGTCTATTTATAGAAGGGGGCCTGGGACTCACTGTACTTACCCACCGCGGACCGCGTAAAGCGACCGCGGTCCGCGTTCATTCAGCTTTCTGGGCAAATGGACAAATGGCCACCGCGGCTGCGGTGGCTTCAACGCGGACCGCGGTCCACGGTAGACTTCTAGGCTTCAAGTGCTGGGTCTATGAATCTTCTTGACCGCGGACCACGTAAAATGGACCGCGGTCCGCATTGGTCTTGGCCTTAAAAAGCAGGTTCTCTTAATCTCCTCACCGCAGTCCGTGTAGAATAGTCCGCGGCCGCGATGGAATTTGCCTCTGAAACAACTCTATGAACCTCACCACCGCGGACCGTATAAAGTGGACCACGATCTGCGGTGGTCACTTTGACTTTGACTTTTGGTTGGTCTTGGTACTTGTGCAAGTTTCACTCCTTTTTTAGCAAGTCTTTGACTATTTATCATCCTTTTTGGCTAAACCCTGCATCAAGCACAACATGTAAACCTTTGGGACTATTTGGTGTACAATTTCATCCAAAGGTTAAGCAGATAGAGTGTAAAACAAGGTAAAATCTCTAGTTATCAGTAGGCATGAGATCACCCAAAAGGTAAAGGAAGTTGCAAATGAAACACACCTTAGGCTTGGAGATGAGCTAAAATCAAATCTAGTATGTGTGCTGAACTTGAGAGAAATAAACAACTTCAGGAAGATCTAGGCAAAGTTAAGAATGCTCTAGAAAAATCACTTAAATGGACTTGGTTCTCTAATGATATCACTGCCATGTATACGAGTAACGAGGGAAACAAGCAGGGAATCGGGTTCCAAAGGGAAAAAGACTCTTTACAACCCTTAGAACAAGTACGTTATTGTCCCTGATAACTGGCTTTGCACTCACTGTGGTAACACTGAGAATTTTAAAGAAACTTGTAAAGCCAGATTTCAGTCCCAACAGAAAAATAAAGTTTTTGTTAAAAATGTAATTAATGCTTCTCATACAAAAAATATGTGATGCCTGCTTTGACTAAAATAACCCCGATTCATCCTTTTTCTCACTACAAGGGACCTAATCTTGTTTGGGTTCCTAATTCTAACCTTTGATATCCTTGCGGAGGGAGCAGTGAAAGGTAGCATCCAAAGATGGTACATGGATAATGGGTGTTCTAAGCACATGACTGAAAGCACAAATCACTTCTTTTCACTCAAAGCCCTGCAAGGAGGGAGCGTGTCCTTTGGAAATGGCAAAAAGGGATACATTCTGGAAGTAGGAAGGATTGGGAAGTCTCTCACTCGCTCAATCAGAAATGTGTATTACGTGAATGACTTGAAGTACAGTTTACTAAGTGTTTCTCAAATTTGCGACAATTGGAAAAAAGTGGAATTTGTGTAAAACAATATGACTGTAACAAAGCATGTGACTGGTGAAGTGGCTTTGGTGGCTAAAAGATACAAAAATATTTATGTTGCAGACTTTAAGTCCTTTCAAAATAGGGATCTCACTTGTCTGAGTGTTGTTGATGATAATGCTGAGCCATGGCAAAGAAGATTGGGTCATGCAAGTTTCACGTTGCTGAACAAATTGGTCAAGAAGGACCTAGTTCGTAGCATTCCCAAGTCAAGCTTCAAGGATCACAAGGTGTGTGATGCATGTGCAAATGGAAAACAACTCTTAGACGTCTAAGGTCCTGCCTAGGAGTCCATGAGACTCCTCCGAACTATGACACACTGGGGCTGGCTTTTCCGAACTTGTTCACAAAAATTGTTTCCTTAAAAGGGTTTCTGGTGCAAGAATTGCCTGGAGTCCCTGAGGTCCTAGGGAACTTTGACACACCAGA
The DNA here is from genome assembly GCA_005239495.1 of Nicotiana undulata. Taxonomy (NCBI): domain Eukaryota; kingdom Viridiplantae; phylum Streptophyta; class Magnoliopsida; order Solanales; family Solanaceae; genus Nicotiana; species Nicotiana undulata. The sequence continues at coordinate 14,322 of ML266073.1, read as the reverse complement.
AGACCATTTGGTGTACCATGAGATACTAGCATATTCAGATTTGGTTGAAGGCCTGGGTTCCAGGTTTACTGTTGGGCCTATCTAGGCTCCCTACAGTATAGTAATTTCATTCTGTATTTCATTTATATCTGGTTTGTAATAATAATTCTTGTAAAAACAGATATTGGGGTTAATAATAAAACTGGGAGGGACTTTTATATATATATTGTGGGGATCATGTAGAAATCATGCCCATAGGATTGTTATGATGTGCGTTAGAAATCCTGTTTATAGGACGCATCTCATTATTTGTCCTAAATTTCCATCTTTCTTTCTAAAAATTGTGCATTCTCACATTTGCATTAGAAATCCTATTTCTAGGTCATTTATCAATTATGCATTAATAATCATGTTCTTAAACCTTCCTGTGTGCATTAGGGATGATGTTCCTAGGACATTTTGTTGCACTCGCTTAGATATCATGCCTATAGTTAAAACAGATAAAAAATCAGTTTCATCATTTAGCCGGCATGCCTATAAGGAATGAGTATAAAACTAGGCTCAACACTTAAACATCATGCTTATAGAGATAAACATGTAAAACAAGTTCTGCAACGCTTGGGATACTTTTTCAGCACCTAGACAGCATGCCTATAGGGTCTAACAAATAAAACCTGCCTATTAAAATCAATCATTGGTTTATAATTATGGTCTGATTAATATTTAGATGACATGTCCATAGAATACTGTTGATCCACACCTAGGCAAACCTGTAGAACAATTAAAAATTCTGATGTTGTGAAACTGTGTTTTGTTTGACTGCCTATAAACTACCCAAATTCAGGAAGTGATAAAATCAGTAGGCAAACTGATTAGGTATTCACTGGCTCGCCTTAATGAAAATGTTGCATATTCTTCTATGTGTTCATCTAGATATCCTGCTATAGGACCTTAAATCGTTTAAAAATTGTTTGCTTGAGGCGTGCAATTATTTGTTTATTTGTGGAGGTAAATGTGAGCCCTTAACTGCTCATTTTTATGTAACAGTCCTACTTGTTTTGTTTGACGCCTAGTTTTCTCCTTTTAAGCACCATAGGTAAGTCTAGAACCACCTTAATAGAGGTCCTAAGAACCTCCACGGCCAAAGGCAAGAGACGGGTAGTGCACACATATGGTACATACTCGATACTATTAGAACGCTTAGATAATAATTAAGGGGAGGGTAATTGGGTAGTAAAGGATATGATGACATGTGCGCTAATGCTACGCGTAACACCTCTATTTGAGGAAAGTTTACCGAGTATTGCACGAAAGTGATCCTATAGGCTAATAAACCTAGGACCCCATTTATTCTCGTTTTGTTTTCAAAATGATCTCTATTTGTTTAAATTGCTTCATGACTAACTCACTTAAATTGAGTTTGGCCGGGAACCACCGTTGTGGACCTCGAGGGGTGCCTAACACCTTCCCCTCAAGGTAACTTCGATCCCTTAACCAATCTCTGGTAATGTAAAATAGTATATGAGTTAATTGCTTTAAGTGCCCTAACGCATCTTAAATCAGTTAGGTGGAGACTCTTCAAATTCTATACCCCTTTCCCAAAAGAAAATAAGTTGTCCCAAAAAAATGTTAAAACCCGGACTCCGCAAGGAAAAGGGGGGCACGACACCTTTGATGAACTCATTGGCAACCTAAAAACTTATGAAATGAAGAAGAAAAAGGATAATGAGAGAAGAGTTCCCAAAAGGGAGAAGAACTCTGTCCTCAAGACAAACAAAAATTACTCAAGTGGTGAGGATGCTGATATGGCTTACTTTACAAAGAGATTTCAGAAAATGATTCACAGAAATGGATGTAGCAAAAAGGGGCAGATCTAGCATGCCAAGATGCTATGACTTATATAGTAAGTGAGGGAAACCAAGATATTTCATCAAGGATTTCCCTCTCCTCAAGAAAGATCAGTACAAACACAACACAGACAAAGCACCCAAGAGGAAGTTGGTTCCTCACAAACGATTCAAGAGAAAAGATGCCTCCGATAATGTTGTGAAATAAGCTCTTGCGGCATAGGGAGACTACTCCAGCGAATCTGGAGAGGATGATGAACAAGGTGACAGCTCCATGATGGCAGTAGAAAGTGAAGCAACTGAATATGATTTTATCTTTACCCTGATTGCAATATCTAATGATGATGAAGATGACGATGATGAGGTAAACTTTTTAGACGTTCAAAGAAATTTGAAGTCTTACTCTCAGAAAAATCTTATATATTTGGAAAATGTTTTAATTGATGCTTATCATAGTCTTAATAGTCTTATGAATGATAAAAATGCATTAACTATTGAATTAGTTGAAGTAGAACATGAGAGAGATGATCTAGTAATTGTTGTGATAGATCCAAAAGAAACCATTGAGAGTTTGAAGAAGAAAAAGATGCTTAACTAAAAAGTTGCTAACATAGGACATGAGAGAGATGATCTAATGGTTGTCTTGGTCGATTTAAAAGAGACCATTGAGTGTTTAAAAAATGAGAAAGAAGATCTAACTGAAAAGCTTTCTAACATAGAGCATGAGAGAGATGACTTATTAGTAGTAGTTGTGGACCTAAAGGAAACAATTGAGGAACTAAAAAGGAAAGGTAGGCATGAGATCACCCAAAAGGTAAAGGAAGTTGCAAATGAGGCACACCTTAGGCTTTGAGATGAGTTAAAATCAAATCTAGTACGTGTGCTGAACTTGAGAGAAATAGACAACTTCAGGAAGATCGAGGCAGAGTTAAGAATGATCTAGAAAATTCACTTAAGTGGACCTGGTCCTCTGATGCTATTAGTTCCATGTATACGAGTAACGAGGGAAACAAGCAGGGAATCGGGTTCCAAAGGGAAAAGACTCCTTACAACCCTTACACCAAGTACGTACCTTCCCTGATAACTGGCTTTGCACTCACTGTGGTAACACTGGAAATTTTAAAGAAACTTGTAAAGCCAGATTTCAGTCCCAACAGAAAAATAAAGTTTTTGTTAAAAATGTAACTAATGCTAAAGAACCTGGTCCCTCATACAAAAAATATGTGATGCCTGCTTCGACTAAAAGAACCCCGATTCATCCTTTTTCTCACTACAAGGGACCTAAACTTGTTTGGGTTCCTAAGTCTAACCTTTGATATCCTTGCGGAGGGAACAGTGAAAGGGAGCATCCAAAGATGGTACATGGATAATGGGTGTTCTAAGCACATGGCTGAAAGCACAAATCACTTTTTTCACTCAAAGCCCTGCAAGGAGGGAGTGTGTCCTTTGAAAATGGCAAAAAGAGATACATTCTGGCAGTAGGAAGGATTGGGAAGTCTCTCACTCACTTAATCAAAAATGTGTATTACGTGAATGACTTGAAGCATAGTTTACTAAGTGTTTCTCAAATTTGCGACAATGGGAAAAAAGTGGAATTTGTGTAAAATAAATATGAATGTAACAAAGCCTGTGACTTGTGAAGTGGCTCTGGTGGCTAAAAGATACAAAAATATTTATGTTGAAGACTTTGAGTCCTTGCAAAATTGGGATGTTACTTGTCTGAGTGTTGTTGATGATAATTCTAAGCCATGGAAAAAAAGATTGGGTCATGCAAGTTTCACGTTGGTTAACAACTTGGTCAATAAGGACCTAGTTCGTAGCATTCCCAAGTCAAGCTTCAAGGATCACAAGGTGTGTGATGCATGTTCAAATGGAAAACAAGTATGATCCTGCTTAAAGCCCAAAAAAGAAGTTAGTACCTCAAGGCCACTTGATCTCCTCCATAAGGATCTGTGGGGACCTATGAGGGTTCCAAGTAGAGGAGGGAAGAAGTACATTTTTGTTATAGTGGACGACTACTCCTAATTCACCTGAACCCTATTTCTCAGAACCAATGATGAAACCTTTCTAGTATTTGCTGAATTTGTGAAGAAGATCCAGGTGAAAATGAGCCATAATGTGGCGTGTATAAGATTTTATCATGGTACAGAATTTGACAATGCTAAATTCGACGAACTATTTGCTGAAAATGGCATAAGTCACAATTTTTCAGCTCCAAGAATACCTCAACAAAATGATGTTGTGGAGAGGAATAATATGACTTATGAAGACATGGCGAGAACTATATTGATTGACAGTGGCATTGCAAAGAGTTTCTGGGTTGAAGCAATCAACATTGCGTGCTACTTGGTGAAAAAGTGCATGATTAGGTCCCTTCTGAACAAAACCTTATATGAACTGCTGAACGGAAGGAAACCTAAGCTAACACATTTAAGGACATTTGGCTGCAAATGTTTTGTACTCAACAATGGTAAGGAAGCACTTGGAAAATTTGATGCCAAAAGCGATGAAGAAATCTTTCTGGGCTATCAATCACAAAGCAAAACCTACAAAGTATATAAGAAAAGAACTCACTGTGTTGTGGAAAGCATACATGTAATCTTTGATGAGTTTCAAAACCTATGTGGGAAAGGTTCACATGATAAGATGGATCAAGACGAAGAGCAGTCAATTGTTCCTGGAGAAGTCAATGACATGGAAAATAGAAAGGCTGACATGATGAGTCATGTCAAGGAGTCAAATGATGATGGTGCAGTTGTATCTCCAACTGATGTGGAGGAACCTGGTCCCTCAATCACAACAATTGAAGTTGAGAACAGAGTCGTAGATGTTGAGGAACCTGGTGCAGCTATTACGGGGACTTAGGTGAGCTGCGTCCCATGTTATGAGTCTGCAGCATCTAGAGTTTCCATTAGAGTTATTTGCATTCTCCTGTCTAATTTGTATACTAGACAGATGTTGTATTTTATCATATTTCCTATTTAATGCTCATGCACTTGTGACATCGGGTTTTGAGGGTTCCTACTGGATGTTTAGTATGGTAGTTCACGTAATTATCATTGTTTCACCCTATAAATTCTATTTCATACTATTTAATTAATGAGAAATTTTGATTTCAAAAGGAATAAAAATGTGAAAATAAGTGGATCAATCATCTAAGGCTTGCTTGACGGCGGCGTTAGGCGCCATCACGACCTATGGTAGTTGTGATTGAGGAAGATGGTGGTGGGTGGTGGTAGTTTATAATGATGGACAGTGTCAGCTATGACTGTTCATGGTGATGTGTATCTCGCCCCCTTTTCCTCGCGAAATCTCGTTTCGACATTTCTGAGACAACTCCCTTCCTTTTGGGATGGGGTATGGGATTTGAAGAGTCACCACCTAACGGATTAAGGTCCATTAGGGCACCTAGAGTAGTTAACTCTTGAAACTAGTGTGGATTACAAGAGATCAGGTAAGGGCTCGAAATTACCTTGAGGGGAAGGTGTTAGGCACTCCTCGAGGTCCACAACGCTGGGTCTCGGCCGAACTTAATTAAGCGAATTAGTCTAAAGGAAAATAAAACAATTTGGACAAATATAAATTACTTTAAACGGGATTAAAGGAAGGTTCTAGATTTTTTAGCCTATAGGATCATTCCATGCAATACTTTGTAACTTCCCCAAGTTGGGGTGTTACTCACAGTATTAGCGCACGGGTCATCATCTCCTTTACTACCCAATTACTATCTTTCAGTTATTACCTAAGCGTTCTAATAGCTTCTAACCCATTCCTTATGCGTGCACTACCCGTCCCTTACCTATGGTCCTGGAGGTGTTTAGGACCTCTATTTAGGTGACCTATATTTCTTAAAATGAGAAAATCTAGGTGACAAACAAAAATTCAGATAAGACTTTCATGTAAGGAACAAATAAGGACTCACATTGACATCCACAAGTAGACAACAAATGCACGAAATTGAATCAGCAAACTTTATTAATTTAGAATCCTATAGGAAGGATATCTAGATTAGCATAAACAGAATATAAAGAAGCAGTTTATTAAGGCGAGCATCGGGACCTATTAGTTTGCCTACTGATTTTATTAAACTTTGAATCTTGGCACTTTCAGGCAGCAAGATGTCACAATTTTAGGCCCAGAATCATTAGCAATCCCTACAGATTTTGCCTAAGTGATAACTAGAATTGGTCAAACTCAGAACTGATTAACAGAACCCTATAGGCATGGTTTCTACGAATTTATTAATTATAGACCTATAACATGGTTTCTATGTGAGTTACTGATTTTAACCTCATAAAAGAAGGTTTTATCCCTTTTAAATCCTATAGGCATGCTTTCTAATTTGCAGAATTGATTTAACTCCTATAGACATGATTTCTTAGTGCTAGTTGATTTAAACTCCTATAGACGTGATTTCTAAGTTCTAGTTGATTTAAACTCCTATAGACATGATTTCTAGGTGCTGGTTGATTTAAATTCCTATAGGCATGATATCTAGGTGTTGGTTGATTTAAATTCCAATAGGCATGACTTCTAGGTGTTGGTTGATTTAAATTCCTATACGCATGACTTCTAGGTGCATGTGGGCAGAATTTTAAACAGATTGCCAGGAAAGGTTTATTTCAAACAGAATCCAATATACATGGTCACTAATGCACGCTGAGTTAGAAAAATATGTATGGATTCTATGAACAGGATTTCAAATGCAAGAAGTCTATAAATAGGATTTCTAGTATGCGAGTGTAAAAATACAGAATTAAACAATCAGAAAATCATATAGGCAGGATCTCTAAACAAGTAATAGCAGTCACATGATTCAATCAACATAATAAACCTATAGGCAGGATTTCTACCCAAGTTTAACAAATATATAAGAGAACCCCCCCCCCCCCCTAATTTTTCTAATAAGCCCCAAATTTGTTTATTACGGAGATTATTACAGCCCAGAATGAATAAATTACATAACATTATCCATTACACTATAGGGAGCCTTAGCAGGCCCAATATAAACCTGGGAATCAGGCCTTCAAACATAGCAACTCTGAAGCATAATGGTGGTCCATCCATGGTACATAAAATCGGTCTTCTAGTGTGTCAAAGTTCCTAAGGGCCTCAGGGACCCCGGGAAATGCTCACACCAGAACCTCGCTTAGAAGAATAGTTCATAAAAGATTGGAAGACCAGCCCCAATGTGTCATAGCTTGGAGGAGTCTCAAGGACCCTAGGAAGTGCTCACATTTGGGGTGGTAAACACCTAAATAACTAAGAGTAGAAGTTTAAAAACCAGTTCATAAAGGATAAGGTGGTACAGGTTTAGAAAATGGCTTAATTTTCAGAAGCAAATAGATTGAGATTACAGGGTTGCAAACAGAACTGCACCAAGAAACAAACAGAATTCATGTTCATAACATAGTTCTAATAAATTTGCATTTTTGATTAGGCTAGATCCTTATGCTAATATTAAACAACCATGGCTTAAGTACAGAAACAATCAGTAAACAGACAAGAGACATGAATTAGCCACATATTGATTACATGCTTGCAATATCTAGCAATGTTGAGAACAAGGAACCTAAAACTGAATTAGGAAGGGTTTCACATTATTGGAGGTAACTTAGTTTAGCATTATTATTAAGTGGGATCATGTAGTCACATAGAAAGCAGAGTTATGCTGAAGATTTTAAATAGACTAATCGAGTAAAGCATATAGAATGGAATAGAATAATAGGAGTTAAGGCATACCAGTTGAGAAGAAAGCAAACAGGATTGCAATAGCAATTAAAATTCCAGAGTAAAACAAGGGAAGGGTTTTCATAGCATACAATAGAGTAAAACAAATAAAGTAATGAACCAATCACACACAAATAAGGTATAAAAATCAACTAACAATCAATTAAGGTCTGCATGAATCAATTAACAGGACAGAATCGAGTAAGTACCACTTAATTTAAGGAAAATCTCACATGGAATTATTCTATCGCGACCCAAAATCCATTGAGGTCATGATGGCGCCGGACACCATTGTCAGGCAAGCTAATCATTAAATAGTTGAATTAAATTCCTATTTTAGCATGTTGAAATCGTTACTTTTCATTTCATTACATAATAATAAAATAAAAATCCGCTAAGTAAATAACGATGGTTTAACAATCCATTTAATAAAATACATCCCAAACATATCCCGAAATCCGGTGTCACAAGTGCATGAGCAAATTTCTAAGAAAGAAGTATACATGTAATACAATGTTTTTCCAGGGCACAAACTGGACAAGGAATTTAAAATACAATACAATACATCTGAGGGAGACTCTGCCTAATGCGGGTCGTCTCGGGATGGTGCAACTCATCTAAGTCTCAAGGTCAGCCACATCACTGCATCAAGCAGGGCCACTAGCTATGAATGTACCTGTGCAATAAAAATACACATCAAGTGTAGTATGAGTACGAAAATAACGTGTACTAAGTAAGTATACCGCCTAACCTCGAAGAGGTAGTGACGAGAGGTCGAATTTTGACACTTGCTAGAGGTCAATTTAATGTAATCAAGGATGACACTAAGCATGGATATCATAGGTAATTAACAGATAGTGATAGGAAATAACAACTTCTTCCACATTTACAACCTTTTAAGTCTTCGTCTTTCAGTTGACAACTTATAATTTAAGGCCAGCAAACAGTTAAAAATCACAGAAAATACTCAGCAAATATCATGTGCAAGTAATGCCAAGGGTCGAACGGCTCGAACCAACGATAAATGTAAATTGTGCACTGCCGATGGGTAGAACGGCGCGAACCATAGATGCATCTATTACCCCGCTCGTGAATCGATCATGCGATGCGGTCATATATAAATAATAGAGTTACCCTGCTCGCGAATCATACTTGCGACTCAGGTACTCATAGATACACACATTCAGACAACAAATTCATGCTTCATCAGGCAACAATTATCCGAGAAAAATCAATTCTCTTTCTAGATGATTAAGAAAATAAACTTTAACCTTCTTAGGTATTCATTTATTAATTCGATAATAGTAAAAAGTCTAATTTTTGTCAGCAAAATTACAAGTACAACAAGTAAAGCATGCTAGTGGCTCCTAGACTACCCAGACACAAGCATAATAGTAGCTACGCACGGACTCCCGTCACCTCGTGCGTAAGTAGACCCCACAAATAGTAGCACATATTCAATTAGTTCACCTATTGGGACAATTCCCCCTCACAAGGTTATAACGCAGACTTACCTCACTCTGAAGTTCCAAAACCGGCTTCCAAGCCCTTCCGACGACTCAAATCAATGCACAACGCTACAAAACTAGTCAAATAACGGGAAACCAATGAAAATATACTCTAATACTTGTAACAATTCAATTTATATAAATTCCCAACTCCGCTCAAAAAGTTGGCAAAATTGACCTCGGGCCCACGTGCACGGGTTCCGAAATTTCTCGAAGATAAACTTTACCCATAGCCTTCCTAACTCAAATATATAAATTATCTCTCAACTCATGCCCAAATTCGTGGTAAAAAGTCGAAAATACCAATCCTAGGTCTTCCTACCAAACCCCCAAGATTTCTACTAATTTCCATGTCTAAATCCATGTAAGATCACATATTTAACTCAAAAATGGGAAGAAATCACGTACCTAGTGTTTCTTGATGAAAATCCATCCTTGAGCTCTCCAAAATCGCCCAAGCCAAATGAAGAAAATGCTAGAAATGGCCAAGCCCTTGGTTATAAAAATGCACACTGCCCCAGCCCCGACATTCGCACCTGTAGTCTCCAGCCTCGCACTTGCGCGCCTGCAGGTGCGCCCAAGCACCCTCACCTGCAGCTTCCCCAGCTCCAGCCAAAACTCGCACCTGCGAGCCACACGCCGCATCTGCTCCTTTGCAGGTGCGGAAATAACCTCGCACCTGCGTCCCCAGCCAAGCCAGCCAAATTTTGCATCTGCGATGCCAAAGCCGCGCCTGCGGCCAAAGCCTTGCAGATGCGGTCACACCAGACACCAGCAGCTTCAGCTCCTCCTCAACTTCAAATTTGATCCGTTAACCACCTGGAATCCACCCGAGGCCCCCGGGACCCCGTCCAATCACACCAACCTGATCCAAAACCTAATGCGGACCTGCTCGAGGCCTCAAATCACATTAAATAACATCAAAACAATGGATCGCAACTCAATTCAATCTTTATGAACTTCGAAATTTTCAACTTCTACATTCGATGCTGAAACCTATCAAATCATGTCCGACTGACCCCAAATTTTGCACACAAGTCACATTCAACATTACGGACCTGTTACAACTTTTGGAATCGGAATCCACCCCGATATCAAAGTTTCCACTTCAGGTCGGACTTCTTAAAAACCTTACAATTTCTAACTTTAGCCAAACGACTCCAAATTGACCTACGGACCTTCGAATTTACTTCTGATCACGCTCCTAACTCTAGAATCACCATACGGAGCTATTCCCAAACTCAAAATCCCAAATGGACATCAATACCACTGAAATGCACTTCAACCCAGACTTATGAAATTTCTTCTAAAATGATGACTTCCACAATGTGCGTTGAAACGCTCCCGGGTCACCCAAAACCTGATTCGAACATACGCCCGAGTCCGAAATTATCATACGAACATGTCGGAACCTTCAAATCCTGACCCTGAGGTCGTTTACTCAAAAATCCAATCTTAGTCAATTCTTCCAACTTAAGACTTCGGAAATGAGAATTTCCCTTCCAAATTGACTCCGAACTTCCCGAAATTCAGTTCCGACCATGCCTATGAGTCGTAATACCTGAAATGAAGCTGCTCATGGCCTCAAACTGCCGAACGACAAACTAGAGCTCAAAATGACCGGTTGGGTCGTTACATAATCAGTAGCTAAGAATAAGGTTAAATAAGGTAAGAACTAATTCCAAAATCAATTAGGAGTTGGCTCCACTAATCAGAACACAAAATCAAGCCAGTAGTACGGATAATTAATCACATAAAAAAGGTAAGAACATGTTCAATCTTAATAAGGAATTACTGGTACTAAAGGAAAGTTGATTCCCTAACCCTAATTTAGGTAAATAAAATCAATTAACACTTAATTGACAGAGTTAAAGGTAAACGGGCAAAATATAGTAGAATAAATAGTCCAATAATTGAAATCCTAAGAAATACAAGGACATCTATATGGAACTAATAAAAATCAGTCAAAAAATAAATAAGAAAATAATAGATGAAAACATTTAAATGTTAGAACCTTTTTTGCAGAAATCCATTAGAAATCAAAACCCTAGCTTTTAGGGTAGATAAAATCGGTTAACATTAATATTAGAAGATCACAAGAAACAGAAGTATCGAAATTTTAAAGGAGAAATACCAAGACAAGCACAAAATCGCTTCAGACTCTAAAGAGATCTAAACGGATTTACCTAGAAAATAGCCAGGTTCATGAAAATAAACAGAAGCGAATCAAATCGGGTTTGAACCAGAGATTTGAAACCCTAAAAATACGAAAATATTCGTACTCACAGGTATCGGAGTGAACATAGACGGAATAATCGAGAAATGAGAGACTTTGAACCAGATCTGGTTCGAGTCTCTTGAGATTCACATCAAGTAACATAGAAATCGTGTAACTAGTAGAGAGATGAGGCCAGATAAGGCATGAAATCGAAGGTAAATCCCATGAATCAAGAGAGGATGTGTGACGGCGGGGCTAGGGTTTGAGAGAGGTGAGGGAGAAGAAGGGAGAGTAAGGGATCCAAAGGCGTTGGGGGAAATGAAGGTAGGGTTTGGGGTTTGGTATACTAAAAGGGGTCGGTTGATTTAGGGTCGTTGATCTTCTGAGATCAACGACCAAGATTAGATTTAGGCGGGGCGGGTACGGGTAGTTGGGTTTAGGTATGGGTAGTTGGGTAATGGGTTAGGATAATTGGGCTGGCTACTATTGGGCTGGGAGGTCCGAAAATTTAATTAAAAAAGGGCCATGTTTTAAATACTCACTTAAATTAATAAAATAATTAATAAAAATAATTAATAAATGATGAAAAATGCTATTTGTATATGAAAATAATTTAAAATCATTACTTAATATTATAAAAATATAAAAAGTCATTTTCCGTGTAAATAAGGTAATTATGCATATATGGGCTATTATGGTAAATTTGTTGCAATTATAGCCTAATGATGCAAATATAATTATGCATAAAATGATTAAAGCTTAATATAAATATAAATAATAAATATTAAGTAATAAAATTATTAAAATTATTTGCGATGCAATTAGTAATTATTTAGATAATAAAATACTAGAATAAATTAATTAAAAATCCTTTAAATTACAGAAAATTATGGAAAAATGCTAATTAATGTTCATGCACTATTTTAAAAGTATATATGTATTTTGAGATATATATGGGAAAAATTTGGTATCAACAATGTGGTTCGTTAGTTGTGGTTATTGAGGTGGATGAGTGTTGGTTGGTGTTGAGAATGATGGTGGTGGAGATGGTGGGTGGTAGTTGTGATGACCCAAAAGGTCATCCTAAGTAATTCTAGCTAAATCTATGTTTCGAGGCACCGAAAGCCTCTGTTAATCTCACCTCGATATGCGTGCGCAGCCCGGGCATGTAGCCGGAAAGTTCTATGTGAAAATTTGATAAAAATGGAACTTTGAATTGAATAATTGAATAAAGTTGACATTGGTAACAATTTTTCGTAAACGGACCCGGACCTGTGATTTAACGGCCCCAGAGGGTCCGTAGGAAAATATGGGACTTGGGCATATGCCCAGAATCGAATTCCGAACTCCCAAGCCCGAGAAATGAATTTTTAAAGAAAATTATTTTCTGAAAATAATATAGGATTTTGAAAAAAAGAATTATCATGTGAAAACCGTGTTACCGGGCCCGTATAATGGTTCCGGAGCCCGGAACAGGTTTTTATATGTTATGAGAGTTATCTGTGAAATTTGGTGTAAAATGGACTTGAAATAACGTGATTCGGATTAAAATTGGAAAAGTTAAGCTTTATGAAGTTTTAAGAAATTTCTAAGAGTTTTGAGGTTTAATTCCGTGTTTTTGATGATATTTTGGTGATTTAAAAGCTTGAATAAGTTGGTAAGATATTTTGGGAGTCGTGTGTGTTTTTGGTCTTGAGACCCAAGGGCTCGGGTGAGTTTCGGGTAGCTAACGGGGTGTAAAAGTAGGAAAAATCTGGTGTAAGGTTGATGTTGCTGGTGTCCCAGGTTTTACTCAATGCGATCGCAAAGGTTCCCCTGCGATTGCATAGAGATAGGTGAGGATCAGGTCATTCCTCTATGCGATCGCATAGCAGTGTTCGCGATCGCATAGAGGTGTAGGAGGTCTGGGTGAGGGGCTGGTTAGGTACTCATCGCGGTCGCAGGTTCCTATTCGTGATCGCGTAGGGTCAAGTCCCCAAGCTACGCGATCGCAGTCTATTGTTCGCGATCGCAGTTCTTTAAAGGGTAGCCTCTATGCGATCGCATAGAGAAATTGTGTTCAGCAATTTCCTAAGTTCAAAAACAGAAAATAGACGGGATTAAACCCATTTTTCTCCAACTTCTTCTTCTCCACTCTCCTTGGGCGATTCTTGAGAGACCATTCCTCCATAGCTTCATAGGTAAGTGTTCCTAACACGAAATTCTTCCACTTTTCTTCCCTAATCACTAGAATCTAGGGCTAAAAATATGGAATCAAAATAGAAATTAGGGGTTTTGGGTAGAATTAGGTTTTTGGGAAATTTGGGTGATTCAACCTCAATTGGGATCGGATCTTGAAACAAATTATATATTTTAACTCGTGGGGTAAGGGGTGAACGGGTTTTGTTCCGAACCTCGAGTTTAGACCACGTGGGCCCGGGGTCAAATTTTGGTATTTTTGGAAGAATGCTAGAAATTGAGTATTTAGGCTATGGGATGGTGTTATTGAGTTATTATTGATATACTTAAGTTAATTATGCCTAGATATTGTGGTTCCGGAGTTGAATTCAAAAGGAAAG
>ML266072.1:0-59463 GCA_005239495.1 Nicotiana undulata | reverse complement strand
TCGGAGCCTCGGAACACAGATACAGCTTAAATTATGTAAGATGACCTTTTGGGTCATCACATTCACACATAGTTTTCCTCAAGGTAAATTATTTTCAACTATACTTTTCAATATATATATCTTTCGATCATAATCTCTTCAAGATAAATCTACCAGAACTTCGTCCGTAGTTCATAATTTGTCATGCAGTACAAGGGGAAAGCTCCCGAAATACGTCCGTAGTCCCAACTTAAATATGCAATGCAGTACATGGGGAAAGCTCTCGGAATACGTCTGTAGTCCCAACTTAAATATGCAATGCAGTACATGGGGAAAGCTCCCGGAATACGTCCGTAGTCCCAATTTAAATATGCAATGCAGTACAGGGGGAAAGCTCCCGGAATACGTCCGTAATCCCAATTTAAATATGCAATGCAGCCAACAGAGAGAAAAACTATAACACGACAGAAACATCGTACATTGCCACAACGAGCACAACATTAAACAAAAAGGCAGAAATGCAAAGTGCGGCGAGCAATTCAATTCAAGAACTTAAATCACAAGAATGGTAAAACTCACTCATAAGGAGTAACCACTGAAGGGAAAGCCAAGTACAAGTGAAACAATGTAACGAGGGGAAAACAAAATAAATATAGCAATGATTCACAATATTCAAGTCAACAATAAGAAACCAATCATCTCGGCAAGGGAACCATCTTTAACCAATCTCGCCTAAACAATTAGCTTCACGGAATAAAACTCAGCTTGAATAAATGCTCAGTAATAGGCAACATCAAGGAAATACCATCAACATGGATGATTATCAGACTAAACCTAAGTAGCACTTAAGGGACAATCTTATAAATCACAATATACGACTCACGGGCATGCTTGACACCAACAGATAGATATTCCAATTACGGCTAAACAATTATATGGCTAGATAATACTAATTCTAGTTAATTAGGCAGTTTATGAAGAAAATATAACATGATGGTAGAGGAGGTAAAATATTTAGTTAAGTCAATTAAGATCAAATAAACAACAAAGGGAAACTAAAATCAAGAAAATCTAATTTAAGCAGGAAGAGATGAAACTAGCAGCCAGAAACTCAGTCATAACCGTTACAAGTTGATACACAGGAAAATATAAGAACCTAAGAATCCTAAAAGGCCAACCTATTTGCAAATAAGTCCGAGTACGCACTCGTCACCTCGCGTACACGGCTACAATCAATATAGAAGACTCAAATCCTAAGGGGTAATTCCCCCACACAAGGTTAAGCAAGATACTTACCTCGAAGATGACAACCCGGAACTCCAAAATGAACTTCTCGGGCGAAAAGACCTTCAGACGACTCAAAATCAACTAAAACAACTTCAAAGTACACATAAAACGTATAAGGAACTATTCCGGATAATAAAGTTTTGAGCTTTACAAAATTTTAAAAATCGACCCAAAAGTCGACCCCCGGGCCTGCACCTCGGAACCCGTCAAATGTAACCAAATCCGAATACCCATTCCGATACGAGTTCAACCATACAAAATTTATCAAACTCCGATATCATTTGATCCCCCAAATCATGATTTTTTATTTTAGAAATTTTCTTTCAAAACCCAAATTTTCCTCAACTCAAAACACAAATTAAATGATGAAAATAAAGATAAAGTCATGGAATATATTTAATTCTAGTTGAAGAACACTTACCCATTCGATTTATATGAAAAATCCTCAGAGAATCGCCAAGAACCGAGCTCTAGAAGTCAAAATGTGATAAAAATGGCTTAACCCTCAATTTTTGAATTATATTCTGTCTGCCCAGAATTGAAAGCATCACGATCGCATGACGATAGGTGCGATCGCGTAGAAGAAAAATCTATGCTGGACCAAATGTTCTATGTGATCGCGAAGGCAGTTATGCGATCGCGTATAAGGAAAATTTATCAGCTGCCAAAGTCACACTACGCGATCGCAAAGCAGGGAATACGATCGCGTAGAATAATAATTTGATGCCCAACATGGAAGCACTATGCGAACGCGGACTGAGAGGATGCGAACGCGAAGGGTGAAGACAATAGAGTTATGCGATCGCGAACCAACCTATGCAAATGCGATTAAGAAAAACTGGGTTAGTCAACATTACACTATGCGATCGCGGGTGTGCCTATGCAATCGCATAGAAGAAAACACCATGTAGCAGAACAACAGGAAAAATGAGGGGAAATTGACCTGAAGCCTATCCGAAACACACCCGAGGCCCCCAGGACCCCGTCCAACCACACACACAAGTCATATAACCTCACACGGACTCGATCGAGGTTTCAAATCACATAAAACAATGCCAAAACGACGAATCAAACCAAAAATCAAACTTATGAATTTTCAAATATTCAAATATCAAAACTCGTGCCGAAACCTATCAATTCAACCCATAATGACGTGAAATTTTGCATACAAGTCACAAATAACACAACAGACCTACAACCACTCCCCATAGCAAAATTTCACATATCACCTGAAATCGCCGAAATTCCAACTTTCGCCAAATTACCTTAAATTACTCTACGGACCTCCAAAACCAATTCTGGACGCGCGCCTAAGTCCAAAATCATCATACAAAGCTATTGACATCACCCAAAACTGATTCCGAGGCCGTTTACACAAAAGTCAAACCTCCGATCAACTTCCATCACTTAAGCTTCCAAAATTGAAACTTTTCTCCCAATTCAACTCCGGATTATCCGGTAACTGAATCCAACCACGCACGCAGGTCCGTATACCCAATGTGAAGATGTTCATGACCTTATGCCACCGGACAGATTTTAAATTCTCAAAATGACCGGTCGGGTCGTTACAGGATATCGATCCCGACTCAGTGAGGTAAAAGTTGCTTCGACCCCTTCCTTGCTACTTATTAGTGGTATAGGTGGGAGTCGATCAGTGTTCGGCCCATTTGACCACAAAAGTGGAATCGATGTTCAGATAATATCAAATTCGAGGGTTTAAATTTCGAAACTCCTAAAAATAATTTAGAGCTCAAGAATATGCTATTTTGGGTGGATTTTGAAGAGAGATCAATAGGTAACGATTCCTAATCCTATTTCACTTGTATTTCATTAATCTATAGCAAATTCTTCAATTTAATAAAGGAATTTGAAGGGAAAATTAGCAAAATGGGAGAGAAGTTCCCCAATTGAAAATCCGAGAATTCTTATTCGAGTGTGTTCGTGAGTGAATGAGTGTTCTAAATTGGTAACTTTTACCCGATTCCGAGATGTGGGCCCGGGGGACTTTTTGGGCGATCTTTCTAATTTTGCGTATTAGCTTCGAATTAATTAGTTAGATTAATTTCTTAAAGTTATATTTACATTATGCAATTGAATTGAATAGATTTGGGCCATCCCGAGTCGAGTACTCATGGAAAGAACGTGATTTCAGGTTGAGTTGATCAGCCGAGGTAAGTGGCTTGTCTAACTCTGTGTTGGGGACTTCCCCTTAAGTTGTTTTGACATTCTTTGTTCTGTGGGTTCCGTGTACGTGAGGTGACGAGTACATACACGGGCCATTGGTTGCTAAAATTCCATTTTTCCTTCCTATGCCATAAATCATTTTCCTCCTGTTACATTGCTTAAGGTGTTAATTATGTAGTCTAAATTAGGAAAAGCATGCCTACCTGTTTTATATCAATTCTGCTTATTTGATACTCTGTACGCCATATTTAGTTAAATGTTTCTTCTTTCCCTGCCCGTGATTTGCTGAATTGTTTTTATTAAAGCCTTGTCTGATGTTCATTCGCATGGAATATTTAAATTGGGTACTACAGACGTATTCTGAGAGATCCCCCCATATACTGCATATTTAATTTGGGGACTACAGACGTATTCTAGGAGATCCACCCTGTACTGCATATTTAAATTGGGGACTATGGACGTATTTTGGGAGATCCCCACTGTAGTATTCTGGGAGATCTCCCTTGCACTGCATATTTATTTTGGAATTACGGGACGGTATCCCGGAAGTCTCCGCATTTTGATACGTTGTGCTGAGCTGAGGGCTCTCATTACTGATATGTTTTAAGTTATTTCTTTTAAGTGCTTCCGGTAGAAATTATTTATCTTTTTCCACTATTTTTAAAACTTATTATTTAGAAATTCAGTCGAGCCTTAACCTTACCTCGTCACTACTTGACTAAGGTTAGGCTTGGCACTTACTAGGTACCAAATGTGGTGTACTCATGCCCCTTTCCTGCACATGTTTTTAGTGTGCAGATCCAGGTACGAGTTTCCAGATGCGTGGCTAGAGGTCGTTGCAGAAGTTCTAGGAGACCGTAAGGTATTTCTGCCGCGTCCGCAAAATCCTCCGAGTCACCTTCCATTCTGGTCTATATAGAGATTTTTTGTGTATTTTCTTTCCAGTTGTTTAGAGCTACTGTAGTATAGAAGTTTGTGACTATAATGTGACATTTCGGGTTTTGGGATTTATACTTGTACATGCCGAGCGCCGATGTTATGCTTACTTAGATTTTCTTTCTCTGTCTTTATTTTCATCGCTTTTAATTTTGATCATCCGCAAATTTAGGCTTAACTAGTCGTAAAGAATAGGTGCCCTCACGATACCTTTCGGAGGGTAAACCAGGTTGTGACAAGTTGGTATCAGAGCATCTAGGTTCATAGGAGTCACAAGTCACAAGCCGGTTTATTAGATTCTCGCGGATCGATACGGAGACGTCCGTATCTATCTTCGGGAGGCTATGTAACTGTTAAGAACAATCACATTCTTTGAAATTCCTTGTCGTGCTATTTACTGACATCAAAATTATAAAACTCTATTCTACTCTTTCTCACAAATGGTGAGGACCCGTACCGGACGGACTGATGATCAGGCACCCGAGCCCCCAGCCAGAGCCGCCAGAGGCAGGGGCAGGGGTAGAGGACGAGCACGCGGTGCAACTCGAGCACTGGTGAGAGCAGAAACAGAGGAGCCTCCAGCATCTCCAGCTGGAGGGCCGGCACAAGAGGTCCCTATTGCTACTCCAGCCCTTCAGGAGACTTTGGCTCAGTTCATGAGCGTTTTCAGCACTCTAACTCAGGCGGGACTACTCCCGATATCTCAAGCCACATCTTAGGCAGAGGGAGGGGCACAAACTCCCGCAGCCCGTACTCCTGAGCAGAGGGTCCAGGTTGGGTTAGCCCCAAAGTATATTCCTATGCCCCAAGCGGCTCCGGCGCATCATGATGCTAGGGTATGTACTTCTGAGGCAGAGCAGCTCAGACTTGAGAGGTAAAAGAAGTACCACCCACCTACTTTCAGCAGACTAGCTTCAGATGACGCTCTGAGTTTTCTTGAGGAGTGTCATCGTATTCTCCGCACTATGGGCATTGTGGAGACGAGTGGGGTTTCATTCACCGCTTTCCAGCTGAGGGGAGTGGCCTATCAGTGGTGGCGTTCCTATGAGCTGAGTTGTCTGGACGAGGCAGCTTCACTCACTTGGACTCAGTTCTCAGAGATGTTTTTGTGTGAGTATGTTCCCTAGAGCCTCATGGATGTTTGGCGTGCTGAGTTCGAGCAGTTACGCCAGGGTACTATGACTGTGTCAGAGTATGCAGTCCGTTTCAGTGACTTGGCTTGTCATGCACCGGCCTTGGTGGTCACGGTCAGAGAGAGAGTTCGATGATTCATTGAGGGACTCTACCCTAGTATTCGGACCAGTATGTCCAGAGATTTGGAGATGGATATCACTTACCAGCAGGCAGTGAATATTGCTCGAAGGATAGAGGGCATGTTTGCTCGGGACAGAGAGGAGAGGGAGGCCAAGAGGTCTCGAGAGACTGGTCATTATTTGGGATCTCATGCACTAACAACACGCTATGGTAGGGGTTTTGTGCGTCGCCCAGTTCATTCATCTCTTCCAGCAGCCCGTGGTATTCCAGCTCCTCCTAGACCTTAGGAGCCTTATTATGCACCGCCAGTATCTAATAGGCCTCCTGCTCGAGGTTCTATTACCAGCCAGCCTAATAGGCCAGTTTAGAGTTAGTCTCAGCCGTAATATCCTCAGAGGGGTTGTTTTGAGTGTGGTGACACTTGTCACATGATTAGAGATTGCCCCAGAGCTAGGAGGGGTGCATCATCTCAGACCTATCAGCCTCCACGTGCTCCACCGGGTCCTCCGTCTATTCTTCCAGCCCCAACTGCTACTCCACCTTCTCAGACAGCTCGAGGTGGAGGTCGGGAAGGTCGAGGCCGCCCTAGAGGGGAAGGCCAGGCTAGGTATTATGCTCTTCCAGCCCATTTAGAGGATGTCGCTTCAGATTCAGTCATCACAGGTATTGTCCCTGTTTGTCATAGGGATGCATCAGTATTATTTTATCTAGGCTCTACGTATTCATATGTGTCCTCTTATTTTGCTTCACATCTGGGGATATCTCGGGATTCTTTGAGTTCCCCCGTTTATGTTTCTACTCCCGTAGGAGATTCTCTCATTGTGGACCGCGTATATCAATCGTGTTTGATTGTTATCAGCGGTTTTGAGACCAAAGCTGATTTGTTATTACTCGGTATGGTAGATTTCGATGTTATCATGGGCATGGACTGGTTGTCGCCCCATTATGCTATTCTTGATTGTCACACTAAGACCGTGACGCTGGCTATGCCAGGTTTACCGAGATTAGAGTGGATAGGTACCTTAGAGTATACTCCCCGCAGAGTTATTTCTTTCCTTAAGGCTCAGCGGATGGTTGAGAAGGGATGTGATGCGTATTTGGCATATGTGAGAGATGTTAGTGTTGATACCCCTACGGTTGAGTCAGTCCCAGTTGTGAGGGACTTCCCTGATGTGTTTCCAGCTAATCTTCCGGGTATACTGCCCGACAGAGATATTTATTTCGGCATTGTTTTTTTGGTGGGCAATCAGCCCATTTCCATTCCTCCCTATCGCACGGCTCCTCCTGAGTTGAAGGGGTTGAAGGAGCAGTTGCAGGAGTTGCAGGATAAGGGTTTCATTAGACCTAGTGTGTCACCTTGGGGTGCTCCGGTATTATTTGTGAAGAAAAATGATGGTTTTATGCGTATGTGTATTGATTATCGGCAGTTGAATAAGGTTACTGTGAAGAACAGGTATCCTTTGCCTTGCATTGATGGTCTATTTGACCAGTTACAGGGTGCTAGGGTATTTTCCAAGATTGATTTGCATTCTGGCTATCATCAGTTGAAGATTCAGGAGCCGGATATCCCGAAGACTGCCTTCAGGACCAGATATGGTCGCTATGAGTTTCTTGTCATGTCATTTGGGCAGACCAATGCCCCAACAACCTTTATGCATTTGATTCACAGTGTGTTCCGGCCTTACCTTGATTCTTTTGTCATTGTGTTCATTGATGACATTTGGTATATTCCCGATCTCGGGAGGATCATGAGCAGCACTTGAGGACTTTGAGGGAGAAGAAATTGTATGCACAATTTATTAAGTGTGAATTTTGGCTTGATTCAGTGGCATTCTTAGGCCATGTGGTGTCTTGTGATGGGATCAAGGTAGATCCGAAGAAAGTGGAGGCGATGCAGAGTTGGCCTAGACCGTCATCAGCTACTAAGATTCGCAGTTTCCTTTGTTTGGCAGGGTACTATCGTCGTTTTGTAGTGGGATTTTCATCTATTGCAGCACCTATAACAAGACTGACCTAGAAGGGTGCTCCGTTTAGGTGGACTGAGGAGTGTGAGGAGAGCTTTCAGAAGCTCAAGACAGCCATGACTACATCTCCAGTGTTGGTATTGCCTACAGGTTCAGGGTCCTATACAGTCTATTGTGATGCCTCGAGGATTGGCCTTGGAGAGGTATTGATGCAGGACGGTAAGGTGATTGCCTACGCGTCCAGACAGCTAAAGGTACATGAGAAGAAATATCCTGTTCATTGCCTCGAGTTGGCAACGATTGTTCACACCCTGAAGATCTGGCGTCATTATTTGTACGGTGTTCCTTGTGTGATTTTCACGGATCACCGGAGTTTGCAGCACTTGTTCAAGCAGAAGGACCTTAATTTGCGCCAACGGAGGTGGTTGGAGTTACTCAAGGACTATGACATCAGTATATTATACCACCCAGGGAAGGCCAATGTGGTGGTCGACGCCTTGAGTCGCCGGGCGGAGAGTTTGGCATATCTTCCGGCAGTTGAGAGGCCCTTAGCTTTGGATGTTCAGTCCTTAGCCAGTTTGTTTGTGAGGTTGAATCTTTCAAAGCCTTGCCGAGTTTTATCTTGTGTGGTTTCTCGGTCTTCTCTCTATGACCGCATCAGAGAGCGCTAGTATGATGATCCCCACCTTCTGGTTCTTCAGGACAGAGTACGGAGAGGTGATGCCGAAGATGTGACTATAGGAGATGATTGTGTGATGAGGAGGTAGGGTCGGATCTGTGTGCCCAATGTGGATGGGCTTCCGAAGTTGATTCTTGAGGAGGCCCATAGCTCGCGGTACTCCATTCATCTGGGTGCCGCAAAGATGTACCAGGACCTGAGACAACACTATTGGTGGAGAAGGATGAAAAATGACATAGTTAGATTTGTGGCTAGGTGTCTCAATTGTCAGCAGGTTAAATATGAGCATCAGAGACCAGGAGGGTTGCTTCAGCAGATTGAGCTTCCAGAGTGGAAGTGGGAGCAGATCACCATGGACTTCGTGGTTGGACTTCCTCGGACTTTGAGAAATTTCGATGCTATTTGGGTGATCGTGGATGGGCTGACCAAGTCAGCCCATTTCATTCCAGTGTTGACTACCTACTCCTCCGAGAGGTTGGTTGAGATTTATATCAAGGAGATTGTTCGCCTTCACGGTATTCCAGCATCTATCATTTAGGACAGAGGTACACAATTCACTTCATGGTTCTAGAGAGTCGTTCAATGGGAGTTAGGCACCTGGATAGAGTTGAGTACAACCTTTCACCCTCAGACGGACGGGAAGTCCGAGCGCACGATTCAGATTCTGGAGGATATGCTCTGGGCCTGTGTGGTAGATTTTTGAGAGTCATGGGACCAATACTTGCCACTTGCAGAGTTTATGTATAATAACAGTTATCAGTCCAGCATTCAGATGACACCGTGTGAGGCTTTGTATGGTAGACGGTGCCGGTCTCTAGTGGGATGGTTTGAGCCGGGTGAGGCCCGATTGTTGGGTACAGATTTGGTTCAGGATTCCCTGGACAAGGTGAAGGTGATTCAGGGGAGATTTTGCACAGCTCAGTCTAGGCAGAAGAGTTATGCGGACCGGAAGGTTCGTGATTTGGCATTTATGGCTGGTGATCGGGTTTTGCTTCGGGTATCTCCTATGAAGGGCGTCATGAGGTTCAGGAAGAAGGGTAAGCTGAGCCCGATATTTATTGGTCCTTTTAAGATATTGTGGCGCGTTGGGGAGGTTGCTTATGAGCTTGCCTTGCCTCCCAGCCTAGCAGGAGTTCATCTGGTATTCCACGTCTCTATGCTCTAGAAGTATCACGGTGATCCGACTCATGTACTGGATTTCATCTTAGTCTAGTTGCACAAGGATTTATCATATGTTGAGAAGCCAATAGCTATTTTGGATATGTAGGTCAGAAAGCTCAGGTCGAAGAATATTGCATCATTAAAGGTTCAGTGGAGGGGTCGGCCGGTCGAGGAGGCGACTTGGGAGACCGAGCAGGATATGCGCAGCCAGCTCATTTTTTCACAGCTTCAGGTATGCCTTTATACTCGTTTGAGGATGAACGATTTTCTTAAGAGGGGGAGAATGTAACGACCCGGTCGGTCGTTTTGAGAGTTAGCGCCCCGATCCCCTAATAACTGCTTTCCCTATGCTTGGTTATGATTTTGGGACTTGCCGGAGTGATTAGTTGTGGTTTTCGGTGAGATTTGGGACACATAGTCCCTAAATATGAGTTTAAGCCTTAGAAATCGGACTGAAGTTGGAACTGTGTAAAGACGGATCCGGAATGGAAATCTGTCGACTCTGTTAGCTCCGTTGAGTGATTTCGGGGTCAAGAGCGCATCTGGAATGTGTTTTCGAGGTCTATAGTAGTTTTAGGCTTGAATTGGCGAAAGTTAGAATTTCAGCGATTTTGGCCGATAGGTGAAATTTTGATATCAGACTCGGAATGGGATTCCGGAAGTGGAAGAAGGTCTGTAGTGTCATTTATGACATGTGTGTAAAATTTGAGGTCATTTGGACTAGTTTTGACGTGTTTCGGCATCGGTTGTAGATTTTGGAAAATTTCTAAGTTCCTAGGCTTGAATCCATGTATAGTTCGTGACTTTGGTGTTATATGATGTGATTTGAAGGCTCGACTAAGTTCGGATGAGGTATTAGGACTGGTTGGTAAGTTTGGTTGAGGTCCCGGGGGCCTCGGGGGTGTTTCAGATGCTCAACGGGAAGACTTTTGGACTTAAGTAACAGTTGAAGTTTTTCTGGTTCTGGTGTTCCGCACCTGCGGAAGGGGAGCCGCAGATGCGGATTTGCGCAGATGCGGTAGGGGTCCTGAAGATGCAGATTTAGCGAGGACCAGCCGGGCTCGCAGATGCGGCTAGGGGACTGCAGATGCGGAGCCGCAGATGCGGACCAATGACAGCAGATGCGGCCCCAGCCCACTTAATCAGATTTCACACGTGCGATGCTATTTCCGCTGGTTCGGGACCGCATGTGCAGCCCATTTTACCGCAGAAGCGGAATCGCTATTCAGATAATATCAAATTCGAGGGTTTGAATTTCATAACTCCAAAAAATAATTTGGAGCTTGTGAATAGGCGATTTTGGGTGGATTTTGAAGAGAAGATCAATAGGTAACGATTCCTAATCTTATTTCAATTGTATTTCATTAATCTATAGAAAAATCTTCAATCTAATCAAGGGATTTGAGGGGAAAATTAGCAAAATTGGAGAGAAGTTCCCCAATTGAAAATCCGAGACTTTAATGGGATATTGACGTCGGATTTTGATGATTCTTGTTCGAGTGTGTTCGTGAGTGAATGTGTGTTCTAAATTGGTAACTTTTACCCGATTCCGAGACGTGGGCCCGGGGGACTTTTTGGGTGATCTTTCTAATTTCGCGTATTAGCTTCGAATTAAGTAGTTAGATTAATTTCTTAAAGTTATATTTACGTTATGCAATTGAATTGAATAGATTTGGGCCATCCGGAGTCGGGAACTCGTGGCAAGAACGTGATTTCGGGTTGAGTTAAGCAGTCGAGGTAAGTGGCTTGTCTTACTCTGTGTTGGGGACTTACCCTTAGGTTGTTTTGACATTCTTTGTTGTGTGTGTGCCGTGCACGTGAGGTGACGAGTACGTACACGGGACATTGGTTGCTAAAATTCCATTTTTCCTTCACATGCCATAAATCATTTTCCTCCTATTACATTGCTTAAGGTGTTAATTGTGTAGTCTAAATTAGGAAAAGCATGCATACCTGTTTTATATCAATTCTGCTTATTTGATACTCTGTACGCCATATTTAGTTAAATGTTTCTTCTTTCTCTGCCCTTGATTTGCTGAATTATTTTTATTAAAGCCTTGTCTGACGTTCATTCGCATGGCATATTTAAATTGGGGACTACAGACGTATTCTGGGAGATCCCCCCAGTACTGCATATTTAAATTGGGGACTACAGACGTATTCTGGGAGATCCCCTTGTACTGCATATTTAAATTATGGACTACGGACGTATTCTGGAGATCCCCTCTATACTGCATATTTATTTCTGAACTACGGGACGGTATCCCGGGAGTCTCCGCATTTTGATACGTTGTGCTGAGCCGAGGGCTCTCTTTACTGATATGTTTTAAGTTATTTCTTTTAAGTGCTTAAGGTTGAAATTATTTATCTTTTTCCACTGTTTTTAAACCTTATTATTTAGAAATCCAGTCGAGCCTTAACCTTACCTCGTCACTACTTGACGAGGGTTAGGCTCTGCACTTACTGGGTACCAAATGTGGTGTACTCATGCCCCTTTCCTGCACATGTTTTTCGTGTGCAGATCCAGGAACGAATTTCCAGCTGCGTGGCTAGAGGTCGTTGCAGCAGTTCTAGGAGACCGTAAGGTATTTCTGCCGCGTCCGCAGAATCCTCCGAGTCACCTTCCATTCTGGTCTATATAGAGATTTTCTATGTATTTTCTTTCCAGTTGTTTTGTGCTACTGTAGAATAGAAGCTTGTGATTATAATGTGACATTCTGGGTTTTGGGATTTATACTTGTACATGCCGAGCGGCGATGTTATGCTTACTTAGATTTTCTTGCCCTATCTTTATTTTCATCGCTTTTAATTTAGATTATCCGCAAATTTAGGCTTACCTAGTCGTAAAGACTAGGTGCCATCACGATACCTTTCGGAGGGTAAACCGGGTCGTGACAAATAGTTTAGCTATTAAGTGGATGCACTCAATAAATTATTTTGCTAAACCAATTGTGATGTAACCAACTTATCAAGACGAACTGTCTTGAATAGAAAATCTGAAATTATGCTCGAAATTTAATTATTTGAGCAAGTTATAGCAACACCATGTTGCAGGTTAATAACAATCACACATGTAATCATCTCATAAATTCATCTTATGTGGTATACATGGCAGGTCAATGGGCCCATATTCACCTTTGATATTTCCAGCATTCATGGGATTCAATCCCTATTTTTAGCTGGTTTATTAATTAATGTGAACAAGCAACATAAGAGAATCTGTAAATTAATAGTTACCCATATGAATTCTCTTTTATTTTTTCATATAATACTTAAATTAGCATGGCTAAACCAATTACACCAACTGAATAAATTATCAATATTGATAAAGTTGGGGTTTACACCATGACATGTGCAATTATCAATAAACTCCAAGTTTATTATGATATAGGTTTTTATATCAATAAAAATCCACTTTATTTTGGTATTCTGTTATTTGTGTAGTACAAACTGGAGAATAAAGCGGGTAGCTTTTCACATACATATTACCCCGCTACAAGTTGTAGTAATAGAAGATATAAAATCTTTCCTTTATTTATAGTCTCAATATAACCAACCGCTTTCGCGAATACTTTAGAAACTCAATAAGTTTCTTTGGGACTTACTACCACACAATACCTTATTGATAATCAATTTTATTTCTCCAAAATGGTATAATTGGCTCTTCTAGAGCTTTGAATTAATTTTGTACTACCACATATTCATCAATATATATGGTGAATATCTCTTTCAAGGAGAAAGTTATACCATTATGGTCATGGTCAAAGTTATATGCAAGATCTGTCTCTTGTATTACTGTTGTCTT
The DNA here is from genome assembly GCA_005239495.1 of Nicotiana undulata. Lineage (NCBI taxonomy): Eukaryota > Viridiplantae > Streptophyta > Magnoliopsida > Solanales > Solanaceae > Nicotiana > Nicotiana undulata. Next base: position 46,214 of record ML266072.1, on the reverse strand, counting down.
TTAATAATCACATTGCCAAAATATTTTGGCATAATCACAATAGGTATGTGATCAATGACCATTCATGCCATAATAATTAAATTATTTTCTTATTTCATCTCAAACCTCCTTTTAGAGGAGAGTGTGGTATATTCATTACCACTAGCACGTTCATATTCTTCCAAGAATGAATATGTATTCATAAATCAGATGTTTTCACATTCACATCATGAATGGATCATAGTCATCTATATGTGCTTTACAAGATCTCATGTCAAATCGATGACAAATATTACTTTCAAAGAGTGAAAGATTATTTTGAGAATTCTTATTATTCTCATTATCACAATGATGACGATTATAATTTCATCTATTGCCACGTCCACATCCATTGATACCTTCACGGTAATAATTTTGTCTTCTTTCAGACTTATCACATATTGCTATAACATTCTCTTGAGGGGAATGAGAATGAAGCAAATTCAATGGGATGGGGTTTCCACTTCTTTGCCCACAATCATACATGAATTTGATCATGGCAAGTGTAACGACCCGGCTGTTCGTTCTGTAGAATTTGCACTGTCACTCCTGTTTTTGCATTGTTTAGTTGTTTATGATGTGTTGGAGTTGGGTGGTTCGGGTTCGGAGTGGTTGTAGTGAGAATTGAGACACTTAGTCTCTTAAAGTAGCCTTATAGTTGGAAAGGTCAACTGAGAGTTGACTTCTTGATAAACAATCTCGGAATGAGGATTTTGTGGCTCGGGTATCTTCGTTAGGTGATTTGGACTTGGGAGAGTGTTCGGAATGAAGTTTTGATGTCCGGTGTAGAGTTAGGCATGAATTGGCAAATGTTAGTTTTTGGCGATTTCCGGTCGGTAGTGGAAAATAGGCTATCGGGGTCGGAATGGAATTCCGAAAGTTGGAACAGGTCCGTAATGTCGTTTTGGATGTGTGTACAAATTTCCAGGTCAATCGAATGAGTTTTGGATGGTTTCGGCATCCTTGGTGAAATTTAGAAATTTCAAAGTTCATAGGCTTGAATGACGTGATTTTGGTGTTTTTGCGTCGTTTTTGGTGTTTCAAAGGCTTGACTAAGTTTGAATGAGGCTATGGGATGTATTGGTATGTTTGGTTGAGGTCCCGGGGGCCTCGGGTGAGTTTCGGGTGGCTAACGGGGTGGTTCTTGGATTTTTGAACCAGCTGTTTTGTTGGTGTTTCTGCAGTAGGAATTTACCCTATGCGTTCGCGAAGGTGGTCCCACGTTTTCATAGGGTCATTGGGCTCTGAGGAAAAAAAATTCAACGTGATCGAGGCTTAGGGGTGCGAACGCGGAGAGTTGGGCTGGTTGGCATATGCGTTCGCAGGGCCTGGAGTGCGTTCGCGTAGAGTAAAGGCGTCTGAGGGACCCCAGGCCCATTTGGCCTGTGCGTTCGCGTAAAGGCCCATGCGTTCGCGGAGGCCTGGGTTGGTTATGCTGTGTGGGCTGGTAGTTGCGTTCGCGTAGAGGAAATTAGGGGCCAGCTGGGATTGCTCTATGCGAACGCGGTCAATGTGATGCGTTCGCGATGAAGAAAAGACTGGGCAGAAAGTTTAAGTTTCAAAAACGAGGGTTTTAGGCCATAACTCAAAATACCATTAGAGAGCTCGGGAGAAGGAGGATTTGGAGAAGATTTTCAGTGGGATTCTTGTGGTAAGTGTTTCTCAATCACTTTTGGATTTATTTCATGAATTAGTCTTGATTTTTATCATATAACTTGAGGAATCAAAGTGGAAATTGGGGAAAAATTGGGAATTTCTTTTGATGATTTGAATGGGTAATGGATTTTGGTAAATTTGTGTCACGACCCAAAATCCTAACAGGTCGTGATGGCGCCTATCGTGGAACTAGGCTAGCCAACCATCACATCCCTACCCAATCATTCTATTATAATATTTCACAAATCAATAACAAACATCAAACAAAGTATAAATAATTTCATTAAGTCTTTGCGCCCCAATAATAATCTAACAGTCTAAACAAAACCTCCCAAGACTGGAGTCAACATGGTCACGAGCATCTAAGAAATGAAACTAACTCTGCTAATGCCTTAAACAATGTCTATGAAATAAATACTAATACTAATAAAGGAAGGAAAATGGAGAAGTTGCGGACGCTGGACAGCTACCTCGAAATCCCGTAAAGCTGCTGTTAACGAACAAAGATGGCTATTGCTCCGCACTAGTACCTGGATCTGCACACAGGGGTGCAGGGAGTAAGGATGAGTACGCCAACTCAGTAGTAATAAAAATAAATCACGGTATGAAGTATATTAAACACACAACACAAAAACCAATCCACAAGCAGTAAAACCTCAAGTCTCAATACAGTATACATAAGTTCGAAAACCAATTTCCAGAAAAATTCTTTGAAACAAGTATACTTTCCAATATTTCTCAGTAAAACACTCAGTAAAGTCAGTTTGAAAAATGAAGTGAATCATAGTAAAAAACTCAGTGAAATATCATCATAAATCTTCCCCTCGGGCCATAATCATCTCTCATAACATTTCCCTCAGTACCTCACCATCACTCAGTATCAGCCCAGTGGGCAACCTCACAGTCACTCAGTATCAGCCCAATGGGCAACCTCACAGTCACTCAGTATCAGCCACGCTGGCAACATCACTCGCACTCAGTAGGTACCTGCGCTCACTGGGGGTGTGTACAGACTCCGGAGGGGCTCCTACAGCCCAAGCGCTATAACAAGCCACATCATGGCATAAATCACTCACAATATTGGCCCTCGGCCTCTCTCATATCATAACATCCTCACAATATTGGCCCGCGGCCTCAATCAGTCACATACTCTCAACATGCCACTCGGGACATCATTATACCGGGTTCTCGACCCAAAAACAGTGTTTCATTTTCAAGAAATAATATCAAAAATACTCTGAGTGTCAAAACAATTATCAAGAAAAGGCTGAGTGAAAATCATAACATATTAAGTGAGGAAAATAGTAAAACAGTCCCCAAGGGGTAAACAGATCGGCATTAGGCCCCAAACATGGCTTACAACCCAAATCATATCAAAATATATCAATACTATTAAGCATAGACTTAAAAATCGGTTTCGCAACTCAATAGTTGCCTAAAAAGGGATATATTTACAAATTTCCAATCTTCGCATTCCAAAATCCGTGAAAGGATGCAAGGTCCGGGGTTTCATACCCTCAGGACAGGATTTAAAGACATTACTTACCCCAAGCTAGACCGAAAATCTACTCTGCGACCCGCTTGCCTCTCGTATCAACTCCCGAGTGCTCCAAATCTACTAAGTTCATATTTTTATCATTAAATTATGCTAAAGGAATGAATTCCAATTGAAAAGTATCGATGTTTAGCATAAAACCCGAAACTAGCCAAGACCCGACCCCCGGGTCCGCATCTCGGAACTCGACAAATTTTATACCAAAATGTTCTTCATCGTCTCACGAGTCCGTACATATAAAGAACGCTAAAATCGGAGTTCGTTTGACCCCTCAAATCGACCACTAAAGATCTCATAATCTCAAGCCCTAACTCCCTCTTTCTCTACTGATTTTCATGAATTAAACCCTGATATTATGTTCCTTAATCACCTATAATCGAGTTTTAGGGTCCAAAATACTTACCTCAATGAAGAACTATGATTTACTCTCTTCAAAATCGTCTCAAAGCTCTTTTCCCGTTCAAAAATGGTGTTAAAAGGTCTAATGGTCGCGAAAGGGTTTTTAATTAAACTTCCCAGGTCTTACTCTTCGCGATCGCGATCACCTGCCTGCGTTCGCACTGACCAGTCCCCTTTTCCCTTCGCGCGGTCAACTGTCTGCGTTCGCACAGACCAATCCCCTAGCCCTCTCGCGATCGCATACCCCAGGCCCGCGAACGCATAGCACAAACGGTTTGGGGTCCCTCAAATGCTAACACACTCCGTGATCGCCAGAAGATCCACGCGACCGCACTACCTACGCTGCCCAACCTCTGCGATCGCGGACGCCTTCATGCGATCGCAGAGAGTAATTTCCCTGCTCCCCCTCACTTGCACTACGCGATCGCGGTTCTTCCTACGCGATCGCAGTGAAGGTTTTTCTGCTGCACGAGAAACCAGAAAACCGACATTCTTTTCCATGGCTAAAATGCCTGTTAGCCACCCGAAATAAATCCCGAGCCCCTCGGGACCCCAACCGAACATGCTAACACTTCACATAAGATCATTAAAACTTAGTTGCACCCTCGGAACACCAAAACTAACATAAAAACACCAAAATCACGTCAGATTCAAGCCTAAGAACTTTCAAATTTCTAAAATTCACCAACGTTGCCGAAACTATCCAAAACAACTCTGATTGACATGAAATTTTGTACACATATCCAAAATGACATTACAAACCTGTTCCAACTGTCGAAATTCCATTCCGACCCCCGATAGCCTATTTTCCACTACCGACCGGAAATCACCAAAAACTAACTTTCGCCAATTCAAGCACAATTCTACACCGGACATCACAAATTTATTCTAAACACACTCCTAAGTTCCAAATCACCTAACGAAGCTATTCGAGCCATAAAATGTGCATTCCGATGTCGTTTATCAATAAGTCAACTCTCAGTTGACTTTTCCAACTCTAAGGCTATTTTTTAAAGACTAAGTGACTAAACTCTCACAACAACCATTCTGATTCCAAGCCTACCAACTCTAACACATCATAAACAGTATAACCAACCTATGACGAGTCACTAACAGTAATTATAATACAGGTTTTATGTAACGACATACCGGGTCGTTGCATTCTCCCCCTCTTAAATAAACGTTCGTCCTCGAACGGGTCTAGAAACATACTTGGAGTCTCAAACAAGTGAGGATATCTGCTCTGCATCTCCCACTCGATCTCCTAAGTAGCCTCTTCCACTGGCTGACCTCTCCACTGGACTTTCACTGAAGTTATATCCTTGGACCTCAACTTTCTGACCTCGCGAACCAAAATTTCTACTGGCTCGACCTCATATGACATATCCTCCTCGAGATGAGTTGTGCCGAAGTCTAACACATGAGACGGGTCACCAACATACTTCCTCAGCATCGACACATGAAATACCGGATGAACACTCGATAGACTGGGTGGCAAGGCAAGTCTATAAGCCTCCTCTCCAACCTTCTGAAGTACCTCAAAAGGACCAATAAACCGAGGACTCAGCTTTCCTCTCTTTTCGAACCTCATAACACCCTTCATGGGTGATACCTTCAACAGTACCTTATCACCTTCCATAAATGACACATCCCGGACCTTCCGGTCCGCATAACTCTTATGCCTAGACTGCACCGTGCGAAGTCGCTCCTGAATCAACTTCACCTTCTCCAACGCATCCTGAATCACATCTGTGCCCAATAACTTAGCCTCACCGGGCTCGAACCAACCAACCGGAGATCTACACCTCCTGCCATATAAAGCCTCATACGGGGCCATCTGAATACTGGACTGGTAGCTGTTATTATATGCAAACTCCGCTAGTGGCAGAAACTGTTCCCATGAACCCCCAAAATCAATCACACAAGCACGTAACATGTCCTCCAAAATCTGAATAGTCCGCTCTGACTGCCCGTCGGTCTGAGGATTAAATGATGTGCTCAACTCTACCTCAGTACCCATACCTCTCTGTACGAACCTCCAAAAGTGAGATGTGAACTGAGTACCTCTGTCGGAAATGATAGAAACTGGAACCCCATGCAACCGGACAATCTCCTTAATGTAAATACCAGCTAACCGCTCTGAAGTATAAGTAGTGCTGACAGGAATGAAGTGTGCGGACTTGGTCAATCTATCCACAATGACCCAAATAGCATCAAAACCCTTAGAAGTCCGTGGAAGCCCAACTACAAAGTCCATAGTGATTCTCTCCCACTTCCACTCCGAAATAGCTAACCTCTGAAGTAATCCACCTGGTCTTCGGTGCTCATACTTGACTTGCTGGCAGTTGAGACACTATGCTACATACTCAACAATATCTCTCTTCATCTGCCTCCACCAATACTGTTGTCTCAAGTGCTGATACATCTTCGGGGCACCCGGATGAATGGAATACCGCGAGCTATGTGCCTCTGCTAATATCGACTCTCGAAGACCATCCACATTGGGCACACAGATACGGCCCTGCATCCTCATAACACCGTCATCACCAATAGTCACATACCTGGCATCATCCCGACGGACCCTATCCTGAAGTACTAACAAATGTGGATCATCATACTGATGAGCTCTAATCTGATCATAAAGAGAAGACCGGGAAGCCATGCTAGCTAATACCCGCGGAGGGTCTGACAAATCCAATCTCACCAAATGACCCGCTAAAGTATGAACATCAAGTGCTAAAGTTCGCTCTACTGCTGAAAGGTAATCTAGACTCCCCAAACTCTCGGCTCTGCGACTCAAGGCATCGGCCACTACATTGGCCTTCCCCGGGTGATACAAAATAGTAAGGTCATAATCCTTGAGAAGCTCTAACCATCTACTCTGCCCCAAATTCAAATCCTTCTGCCTCAGCAGATACTGCAAGCTACGATGGTCAGTGAAAATCTCACATTGCACCCCATACAAGTAATGCCGCCAAATCTTTAAGGCATGGACAATGGCAGCTAACTCAAGATCGTGCACTGGGTAATTCTTCTCGTGCACCTTCAACTGTCTCGACGCGTAGGCAATCACCCTATCGTCCTGCATCATTACCTCTCCCAAACCAACTCTAGAAGCATCACAATAGACTGTATAAGAACCAGAACCAGTAGGAAAAACCAAAATTGGAGTTGTGGTCAATGTTGACTTGAGCTTATGAAAGATATCCTCACACTCATCAGACCATCTGAATGGGGAACCCTTCTGGGTCAATATGGTCAATGGTGAAGACATAGATGAGAACCCTTCTACAAAGTGACGGTAATATCCCGCCAAACTAAGGAAACTCCTGATCTCCGTAGCTGAGGACGGTCTGGGCCAACTCTGCACCACCTCAATCTTCTTCAGATCAACCTGAATACCCTCACTAGACACCATGTGCCCCAAGAAAGCTATTGAACCAAGCCAAAACTCACACTTGGAGAAGTTTGCATAAAGCTTTTCCTCCCTCAACCTCTGTAACACAATCCTCAAGTGCAGGGCATGCTCCTCCTGGCTACGGGAATAAACCAGGATGTCATCAATGAACACAATGATGAAGGAATCAAGGTAAGGCTGAAACACATTGTTAATCAATTGTATAAACGTGGCTGGGGCATTGGTCAACCCAAATGACATAACCAGAAACTCATAATGACCATATCTGGTCCTGAAAGCAGTCTTCGAAATGTCAGAATCCCAAATTTTCAACTGATGATACCCCGACCTCAAGTCGATCTTGGAGAACACCTTAGATCCCTGAAGCTGATCAAATAAGTCATCAATACGAGGCAAAGGATAACGGTTCTTCACCGTAACCTTATTTAGCTGTTTATAATCAATACACATGTGTATGGAGACATCTTTCTTTTTCACAAATAACACTGGTGAACCCCAAGGTGACACACTAGGCCGAATGAACCCCTTATCTAGGAGTTCCTGAAGCTGCTATTTCAATTCTTTCAACTCCGCTGGTGCCATACGGTAAGGTGGAATAGAGATAGGCTGGGTGTCAGGCACCAAGTCGATCCAAAGTCAATATCTCTGTCAAGTGGCATGCATGGCAGGTTTGCCGGGAATACATCTGGAAAGTCACGGACTACAGGAACAGAATCAACTGAAGGAGTCTCACTACTAACATCCCTCACAAAAGCAAGATAAGATTCACACCATTTCTCAACCATACGCTGAGCCTTTAAATAAGAAACCACTTTACTAGGTACATGCTCTACAGACCCTCTCCACTCAACTTTCGAAACTCCGGGCATAACTAGGGTCACGGTCTTAGCGTGACAATCAAGAATTTCATGACATGGGGATAACCAATACATGCCCAGTATCACATCAAAATCAACCATAATGAGTAACATCAAGTCCCCTCGGGTCTCTAGACCCCCAATAGATATAAGACACGACCGATACACACGGTCCACAATAATAGTATCGCCCACTAGAGTCGAAACATGAACAGACATAACTAAATACTCACGGGGCATATTCAGAAAGTGAGCAAAATACGACGTAACATAAGAGTACGTGGAACCAGGGTCAAATAAAGCCAAAGCATCACTGTGAAAAACTGAAATAGTACCTGTAATCACCGCATCTGAGGCCATAGCATCAGGCCTAGCCGGAAGTGCATAAATACGTGGTTGGCCTCCACCTGCTCGACCTCCCCGTCTAGGGCAGCCTCTAGCTGCCTGACAACCACCCCTAGCTGCCTGAGTAGGTAGTGAAGTGACTGGGGCCAAAGTCGAGGGTTGAACCCTCTGCTAAGATGAACTACCGAGACGACGGGGACACTGCCTCCACTCATGTCCGAACTCTCCACACTCATAATAAACACCTGGAGTTGGAGATGAAAACTAGCGAGAACCCCTGCCACCATGATAACCACCAGACGAACCATGCATAGAAGAACCCTGATAAGATGATGCTCGGGCGGAGCTCTGAGCTAGAAGGGCACTAAAAGATGAACGTCCCTGATGAGAACTGCGAGGACCCTGCCCCGAAGATGCACCACTGTAAGCTGGGAGAACTGGCTGTGGAGGTCTAAATGGACGACCGTTGCTGTGCTGAAACTGCCCTCTAGAAGGGGCACCACTGAAGCTACCTTATCCACGAGGCTTCTTAGCCTCCCTCTCCTCACGCTCCTGTCTACGAACCGACTCAATGTCCTGAGCAATGTCAACTACCTGCTCAAATGTATCTCTAGACACTCTCTCTCAGGTCATCAAAATCCGAAGCTGATACGTAACACCATCTACAAACCTCCTAATCCTCTCCCTATCAGTAGGGAAAAACTCAGAAGCCTGTCTAGCCAACTCGGAAAACCTCATCTCGTACTAAGTAACTGATAACTCTCCTTGGCGCAGCTGCTCAAACTGCCTGCGTTGTTTCTCTCTGTGGGACTGAGGAACATACTTCTCCAAAAAGATCGTGGAGAACTGTTGCCATGTGAGAGGTGTTGAACCAACCGGCCTACGCCTCTCAAATGCCTCCCACCAAGTGAAAGCATCACCCGCAAACTAAAATGTAGCAAACGCGACCCCACTGGTCTCCAAAATACCCGTAGTACGTAGTATCCTCTGGCACTTATCCAGAAAACCTTGGGCATCCTCACCCTATGTGCCACTGAAAGTCGGAGGCTGAAGTCTACTGAACCTCTCGAGCCTACGCTGCTCATCATCGGGCATAGCTGGAACTACATAGTCCTGAACTGGGGAACCCGGCTGGGCTGGGACTACCCCCGGTGATTGAATACCCTGTACAACCTGCTTAGGTGTCCGAGCAGCTGGAGTCTGAATGCCTCCCCCGTCCTGAACTGCAGTGGAAGTAGTAGACATATCAACTACCTGAGCTAAACTGGTGCACACTGTCAATATCTAAGCAAGAGTCTCCTGAAGACCCGGAATAACAGTAGGCACTGCCGGTGCCTGAGCCTGTCCCGTTGGAGCACCCTTGGCAGGAACCTGATCCTGAATGATAGGGGGATCCTGTGGTACTGCCTCGACTGCTGCACGAGCGGGTCCCCTAACTCCACCACGGCCTCGACCCCTTGTGGGTCTGGCTGGTGTCTGGTCACCCTGATCGGTATTGCGTGTCCTCACCATCTGTGAGAGAATGAAACAATATGAGTTTAGGTTTCAAGAACCGATAGATTGGCACGAAAGAGTTCAAGAAATTGAGATTTTTCCTAAGAGTTCTCCGTACCGATCCGCAAGACTCTACTGAACCTGCTCATGACCGTTGAGTGCTATGTAACCTAGAGCTCTGATACCAACTTATCACAACCCCAAATCCTAACAGGTCATGATGGCGCCTATCGTGGAACTAGGCTAGCCAACCACCACATCCCTATCCATTCGTTCTATTATAATATTTCACAAATTAATAACAAACAGCAAACAGAGTATAAATAATTTCATTAAGTCTTTGCACCCCAGTAATAATCTAACAGTCTAAACAAAACCTCCCAAGACTGGAGTCAACATGGTCACGAGCATCTAAGAAATGAAACTAACTCTACTAATGTCGTAAACAATGTATATGAAATAAATACTAATACTAATAAAGGAACGAAAATGAAGAAGCCGCGGATGCTGGACAGCTACCTCGAAATCCCATAAAGTTGTTGTTAACGAACAAAGATGGATATTGCTCCGCACTAGTACCTGGATCTGCACACAAGGGTGCAGGGAGTAATGATGAGTACGCCAACTCAGTAGTAATGAAAATAAATCACAGTTTGAAGTATATGAAACACACAACACAAAACACCAATCCACAAACAGTAAAACCTCAAGTCTCAATACAGTATACATAAGTTCGAAAACCAATTTCTAGAAATATCCTTTGAAACAAGTATACTTTCCAATATTTCTCAGTAAAACGCTCAGTAAAATCAGTTTGAAAAATGAAGTGAATCATAGTCAAAAACTCAGTGAAATATCATCATAAATCTGCCCCTCAGGCTATAATCATCTCTCATAACATTTCCCTCAGCACCTCACCATCACTTAGTATCAGCCTAGCGGGCAACCACACAGTCACTCAGTATCATCCCAGCGAGCAACCTCACAGTCACTCAGTATCAGCCCCGCGGGCAACATCACTCGTACTCAGTAGGCACCTGCGCTCACTGGGGTGTGTACAGACTCCGGAGGGACTCCTACAGCCCAAGCGCTATAACAAGCCACATCATGGCATAAATCACTCACAATATTAGCCCTCGGCCTCTCTCATATCATAACATCCTCACAATATTGGCTCGCGTCCTCACTCAGTCAGACACTCTCAACATGCCACTCGGGCCATCATTATACCGAGTTCTCGACCCAAAAACAGTGTTTCATTTTCAAGAAGTAATATCAAAAATACTCTGAGTGTCAAAACAATTATCAAGAAAAGGCTGAGTGAAAATCATAACATATCAAGTGCGAAAAATAGTAAAAACAGCCTCCAAGGGGTAAACAGATCGGCATTAGACCCCAAACATGGCTTACAGCCCAAATCATATCAAAATATATCAATACTATTAAGCATAGGCTTAAAAATCGGTTTCGCAACTCAATAGTTGCCTAAAAAGGGATATATTTCCAAATTTCCAATCTTTGCATTCCAAAATCCGTGAAAGGATGCAAGGTCCCGGGTTTCATACCCTCAGGACAGGATTTAAAGACATTACTTACCTCAAGCTAGACCGAAAAGCTACTCTGCGACGCGCTTGCCTCTCGTATCAACTCCCGAGTGCCCCAAATCTTCCAAGTTCAGATTTTTATCATCAAATTATGCTAAAGGAATGAATTCCAATTGAAAAGTATCGATTTTTAGCATAAAACCCGAAATTAGCCAAGACCCGACCCCCGGGCCCGCATCTCGGAACTTGACAAATTTTATACCAAAATGTTCTTCATCATCTCACGAGTCCGTACATATAAATAACGCTAAAATCGGAGTTCGTTTGACCCCTCAAATCAACCCCTAAGTGTCTCATAATCTCAAGCCCTAACTCCCTCTTTCTCTACTGATTTTCATGAATTAAACACTGATATTATGTTCCTTAATCACCTATAATCGAGTTTTAGGGTCCAAAATACTTACCTCAATGAAGAACAATGATTTCCTCTCTTCAAAATCGCCTCAAAGCTCTTTTCCCGTTCAAAAATGGTGTTAAAAGGTCTAAGTTTTTAATTAAACTGCCCAGGTCTTAATCTTCTCGATCGCGGTCACCTGCCCGCGTTCGCACTGACCAGTCCCCTTTTCCCTTCGCGCGGTCAACTGTCTGCGTTCGCACAGACCAATCCCTTAGCCCCCTCGCGATCGCACACCCCAGGCCCGCGAACGCATAGCACAAACGGCCTGGGGTCCCTCAAATGCTAACACACTCCGCGATCGCCAGAAGATCCACGTGACCGCACTGCCTACGCTGCCCAACCTCTGCGATCGCAGAGATTAATTTTCCTGCTCCCCCTCACTTGCACTACGCGATTGCAGTTCTTCCTACGCGATCGCAGTGAAGGTTTTTCTGCTGCACCAGAAACCAGAAAACCATCATTCTTTTCCAAGGCTAAAATGCCTGTTAACCACCTGAAATAAATCCCGAGCCCCTCCCGACCAAACATGCTAACACTTCACATAAGATCATTCAAACTTAGTTGCACCCTCAGAACACCAAAATCACGTCGGATTCAAGCCTAAGAACTTTCAAATTTCTAAAATCCACCAACGTTGCTGAAACTATCCAAAACAACTCTGATTGACATGAAATTTTGCAGACGTATCCAAAATGACATTACGAACCTGTTCCAACTGTCGGAATTCTATTCCGACCCCGATAGCCTATTTTCCACTACCGACCGGAAATCACCAAAAACTAACTTTCGCCAATTCAAGCCCAATTCTACACCGGACATCACAAATTTATTCTAAACACACTCCTAAGTTCCAAATCACCTAACGAAGCTATCCGAGCCATAAAATCTGCATTCCGAGGTCGTTTATCAATAAGTCAACTCTCAGTTGACTTTTCCACTTCTAAGGCTATTTTTTAAAGACTAAGTGACTAAACTCTCACTACAACCATTCTGATTCCAAGCCTACCAACTCTAACACATCATAAACATTATAACCAACCTATGACGAGTCAATAACAGTAATTATAATACAGGTTCTACGTAACGGCAGACCGGGTCGTTACAATTTGATATGGGTAGACTTGTGAGAGTATGAGGATTCTAGTTATGTGATTTTTGTCGAATTTCGAGATGTGGGCCCGGGGGCCGGATTTGGCCAATTTCGGAAATTGTGCCTTATGTTGATAGTTTTCGATTGGGTTTCCTTTCCCTAGCATATTTTGATGTTATAAATATTATTTTGATAGACTCGGAGCATTTGGGAGCCGATAAGAGGGTCAAGAGTATTTTGGAGTAGCTTTTCGGGCTGGTTTGAGGTAAGTAATGACTATAAATCTTGTCCTGAGGGTATGAAACCCCGGACTTAGCATTGTTTCACTATTTTGGAGTGACGCACACATTGGATGACGAGTGTGTGACGTGTACTGATTGGGGAATTTGAAATTGGTTCTTCCCGAGGAAACTATTGAGTTGCGTAACTGCTTTTAAACCACATGATAAATCGTATTTTCACGCTTTTGATATATTTGGGTTGTAAGCCATGTTTGGGGCCTCGTGCCAACCTGTTTAAACCCCTTAGGGGCTGTTTTCTAATATTCCTCACTGTGGTAATTATGATTTACAGTCAGTCATTCATGTTAAACTGTTTTTTATACTCAGTTTTGTTGATATTATTTCATGATATAAAATATTGTTTTGGGTCGAGAACCCCGTTTATTTATGGCCTGAGTGGCATTTTGAGTGTTTCTGACTGAGTGAGGCCGAGAGCCAATATTGTGAGGATATGTTTGGACCGGGTTGCACGTCGCAACATGTTACACTGTTATGATATGTGAGAGGCGGAGTGCCAGAGTGATTGATGCCATGATTTGGCTGTTTATAGCGTTTGGGCTATAGGAGCCCCTCCGGAGTCTGTACACCCCCAGTGAGCGTAGGTACCTACTGAGTGCGAGTGCCGAGTGATGAGTGATTGGGAGGCATGAGTGACTGTGAGGTTCCCCGAGGGGCTGATGCTGAGTGATTTTGAGGTATGCTGAGGGAATGATTATGAGTGATGATTTGCCTGAGGGGCGGTTTACGATACTTGTTTTGCCGGAGTAACTATTTATGATTCAATTCATCTTTAAACTAATACTTCTTGGGTATTTTACTGAATCACTAAAAATCACACTTGTTCAAAGGATTTTACTGAAACTGGCTTTTAAAGCATATTTGACTAAATGTATACACTGTTGGAAATCAATATTTTCTTCATTGTGATTCGGTGATTTTCTCCTACGTGTTTTCTTACTGTTCAGACTTGATTTATTTTTATTACTATTGAGTTGGCGTACTCACCATTACTCCTTGCACCTCTGTGTGCAGATTCAGGTGTTGGTACCGAGCGTTAGTCATCTTATTTTCGTGCGGAGCCAGAGTTGGGATATTGAGGTAGCTGTCCAGCGTCCACATCATCTCTATTTCCCTTTCTTATTTTGTACTTAGTTCTTCGTTCCGAGATTTTGTATTATGACAGTAGTATTCTTGGTATCATTCTTAGATGCTTATAACATGTTGGCCCCAGATCTTGGGGATGGTTGTAGATTGTTTAGCTTGTTTTGTTTTGTGTAAAAATTCAGAAATTTATATACGTTATGAAATGTTGGAAAATGAATTGAGAATTTTGAAAAGGAAATGTAAATATGTGTTTGTTGGCTAGCCTAGTTCCACGTTAGGCGTCATCACGACCGGTTAGGATTTGGGGTCGTGACAACAAGTCATAGAAATTTTATCACTTCGGGTGATTATAATTTCTTGCAAACTCTATTAGAGTTATAATCAAAGTTTATTGTCTTTTCTTGTATTTAAAATCAAGTTATAGAATTTCAAGAATTTAAAACAGAAAAATAAAGTAAAATACTTACCTTAAATTCAGAATTTAATCATGAAGGAAGTTCATGGAACAATTGACAACATTATGCTCAATCCAAAAGTTTCTACTCAATTGGTTAGAGTCTCGTGCTGATAACATGTTATGAAACAATAAAAGAAGAAGAACAATTGAATTTTGGGATGAACTACAATGAAATAGGACCCCCTATTTATAGGGAAAAAGTGACTTAGCAACCAAATAAAATCCCCAAAAATCTTTCTAACATATAAACATTTACCTTAAATAGAAACAAAACAAAAATACTAAATTAATCTTCAGAAAATATTCTTTAAAGGAAGTTCAAGAAAACTATTAGATACACGAATTGTTAGGGGGTGAAAGAAGAAGATATTGTGAATCACTAGGAATCCTTCCCATATAACAACTTTGCTAATAATTTTGCATACTTGTCTATTCCTAAATTATGACTCTCTGCATCCAATTCACCAGTTATAATTATAAAATCACCAACAAGGAAGTCAAATAAATAAAAGAATGCTCGTAAAGGACACAAACCATTTATGAGAGCTACTATAATAATAATAAACAAGCAAGGGTTATTATTGCACTTCCAGTAAAATCAGCCATACCTCTCCCTACCAGATAATTAACAAAAACATTAAAGAAAATAAACAATAAAATCAATACACCCAAATAGGAAATAGAAAAATATAATAAAAATCAACAAACATACGTCTAAAGATCCTTAGGTGTTTCATTCGGTCCCACAAGTGAAGATTTCTCATTAATAACTTCAGTTTTGTGTTATTTAAAATTTTATCGTGTTCAACGAAAATTATCAAAGAAACAAATTAGAAAAAATGAAAAAAATAAAATAAATGTTATGTACTACACAATACAATGTGCAAAATAAATTGCCCAATCTGTAACACGAAAGCAATTTCCTGTTTCCAGATAATGAATATTTTATGGCTCGTTATGCAAGTAAATTTCTAGCATCGAAATTCCATGTAGTAATTTGATATACATACTAAGAAGTTGTACCTTTTTCCTTTATAATAAAACCACTTTTTAATTTTGGTAGACTTATATAACACTGAATTTTGTACTTGAGACTTTTGAAAGGCTCTACCATCTTTCAATTAATTTAGCCAATGCCTTACCCAGAATTGAATGAGCCAAAAACTCTATTAAAACAGTGAATCCATCACAAACAAGTTCCCTTCATTTCGACCTACTTTGTCAGAGTAATGAGACAGGAATAGGAAACGTTGTCTAGCATGAAAATTAATTGCATTGTATAAAACTTAATGGTATTAATGAATGTAAGGAAATAATAAAGGTAAATACATGTGTAAATTAAGACTCCAACGTATTTAAAATAAGGAACGATTTATTAGTTAAAAGTTTAGTCAATTTCATATTCCTAAATATTAGGAAAATAATTAAATGACTAGTTGGTCTAGTGTGACCCTATATTTAAAGGGTAAAAAGGAAACGAACTATATTTCGCTTAGAGTCTTCATGCTTTTAATATAGTACATATACATATAGGGGTCGTTTGGTTGCCGGTTAGAGTTATGCAGGTATTAGTTATACATGTATTAGGAATGCATGTATAAGTTATACATGTATTAGTTATGCATGAATAAGTAATGCAGGGATTAGTTATGCATGTATTAGTTATGCAGGGATAAGTTATGCAAGGTTGAGTTATGTTGGGATTAGTCATGCAGTAGTTATATAAGAATTAATAATATAAATGTAGAATGTTATTTATTATTAGCTTACTTTATTTTATTAAATTGTTAGTATAGTTTAAATATATATTTTTAAAAAAAAAAATACCAATTTGAATAAAGGGTATTCTTGTCAATTTGTGTTTAATACAAGTATTACTAATACATGTATAAGTTATTCCACCTTCTACCCTGCATAAATAATACATAGATCTCCTCATAACTTATACATGTATTAGTTATGCGGAAAAGAAAAACATGAACCAAACATTGTATTAGCAATGCAACATTTTATGTGGAAAAGAGGAAAAAGCAACCAAACATTGTATAACTTATGCTAGCTTCTATGTGGAGATTATTTTTTTCCCTTCTTTTAACCAAACAATATATGAAGTTATCCTAATTTTAATACATGAATAACTCCTCTCTAACCGGCTACCAAACGACCCCATAGTGTATAGACATAAATAGTTATAGATATAGATAGATAATCATCTATTTTAGTACTTTTTTCTATCTTATCTTATGTATGGGAAATGAATTTTGGCACAATATTCGATGTTCCAATCAAACAACGAATCTCTCTTTTTTCATTGTCTATGCTGCTGTTCATGGGCAGTATTACAAGAAGTTGTAAAGCTAAAACTACTCACATTGTTGTGCTTAGTTACACTTTGACTATTATTACTACTAGTACTAGTGGGTGAGTGGCATGAGGAGATTCTGTTTGGGACATTGCTCGTAGATGGCATGTCCCACAGATTACAAAAAGTGGGTGATTGTTCATATGATGCAACATGTGATATATGTCTCATTCTTTGTGTTGCATGGCCCTGTTGGTCTTGCATGAGGAGGTTGCTGATGAGCGGTGGAGGATCTGCTGAAAAAGTGATGTTACTGTCCGATAATTGTAGTCCAAAAAGTGTCAGTCTACCTGCTACCATATTTTGCTCCCGGTATATGGTGGATGTTGTTGAATTGCTCAGCTGGCGGATCAGGAGCCTGCAATCTGTTAACAAGTATGAATAGTGTACAGTGTGTTTATTTAACATGGATATTACATGTTGGGCATCCATTTGGATTTTAAGGGTGTTAGGTTGTGGTGGACTGCTAATTGCAAACTACGTAATAATGCCATTAATTATATATCTATGACATTGGATGCTTGATAGTTTTCCGCATAGCCCATTATCCAATCACCTGTGTGATTTCGAAATGGCCCCCCAAAGCCTGTTTTATAAAGTGTTTATATGGAAGGCCCCATCCGTATTTAAGGTGATGATACCATTGTTGGGTGGTTTTCACTTTGCATACATAAGTATTTTAAGGTGTTTATGAGCATGAGTGTAAGTTAGAAAAAGATGTTCCGCTATTAGTTGAAGAATTAAGTTAGGTGATGGGAGGGTCCCAGTGTGTTCAAAACAGTTTTTGTTTCGAGTATTCCACTAATGTTATCACGCAAAAGGGATGAGGTGTTTTAGAAGAATGTTGAGTGTGTGAAAATTACCCTTTTAATTAATAAGATATCTAAGCCAGTTGTTGTTAGGAGCGTCGTGTGTGGTGACTGATTGTAAAAGAAATTGGAGTTTTAGATTTTGCCAACAGTGTGTTGCATGGACACATTTTAAAAAAATGTGTGCAATAGTTTCTGCTTCCATGGGACAATGTGGACATGAATAATTTCTAATTTATGTAGGTAATCTTTTGTAGGGAGTCTATTATGACTAGCGAGCCACAAGAAGTGCTTAATTTTTGGAGCTATTTGTAATTGCCATATCCAACCGTGATGATTAGTAATGTTAGGTGATTTAGTGAGATCTTTATAATAGGATTTGACAATGAATTGACTCGTTTATGTTAACCCCCATATTATATGATCTAGATTAGTGTCATAATTAGTAATGTAAGTGTTATTAATTTGGTGGATTATCTGTAAAGGTAATTGGAAGGATAGTTGACTAGGACCACTGTTAATTTGGAGTACACTGGCTACTGTGAGAGTGTGTTCTTTATTATTTAACGGGCCATAGATAAGGATTCGAATATTCTTGTTCGGTGCAAGCCAATTATCAGTCCAAAAATTAACATGAGTACCCCGCGTGACATGCCATTTTAATCCTATTTGGCGTATTTTTCAACCATGCATCATATGTTTTCATAGGGTGGAGGTCCTGGTAGGTATTGTTCTAGTGTTAGTATGATATTTAGAGAGTAATAAGGACGCCCAAGGTGTGTATGTTTGATAACAACCTTCAAGCCGTACTTGCTAGTAAAGCATCATTTTATTGTCTAAGTTTTTGGATACCCAATCCTCCATTTTCTTTAGAGGAAGTAAGTGTTTTCCAATTTAATAGGTGGAGCTTTCTTTTTTGTGAGGTAGAGCCCCATAAAAAAAATTGATAGCTTTCTAGTCTATTAATGATATGAGTAGGTAGGGATATACTTTGCATTAAATGATTGGGAATGGTAGTTAGAGTGGCTTTGATCAAAGTAGTATGACCAGCCATTGTAAGATGGTTTTCAACCCGCTAACCTATTTTTGAAATTATCTAAGATGAATTGGTAGTCCATCTTGGTTGGCTTAGATGAGAAAATAGGAAATCCCGGATATTTACCAAATGAAGTCCCTTCCATCATGCTAAAGCATGACAAGATAAAAAAATTGTCAGCTACAGGGCAACGTTTAGAGAAGAAGATTTTTTACTTTTCAAAGTTTACTTTTTGCCCCGAATGTTCAGTAAATTGGTTGAGAATGTCTATAATTTTATGACAACTAGTTGTAGTTATTTTGGATGCCAATATAATATCGTCGGCAAAAAATAGATGGAAAATGTGAGGTCCATTGGCATTCAATGTAATAGGCTTCCAAAGGTTGTAGTCAACAACAATGTTTATTTGTCTAGATAATATTTTCATACATCAAATAAAGAGATAAGGGGAGAATCGATCACCTTGCCTAATACCACGTGATACGGTAAAGATAGTGATCCATTGAAAAGTATAAAGGTGGATGTTGTGGACACACATGACATAATGAGAGTAACTTAATTGTGGAGGAAAATTAAAGAATGTTAAGGATATTCTTATGAAGCTCAATTCCATTCTATCAAATGCTTTTTCTAAGTCTATTTTGTCACGACCCAAATTCCCAACCTTAGGGACCGTGGTGGCGCCTAATACCACGCTTGCTAGGCAAGCCAATGTTAGAACTTATTTAATTAATTTCTATTAAAGTCTATCTAATTATAACGGAATAATTCAAAAATAAACTAAATTTATTTATTCCAATGCATCACGGACTCCCGTCACCTCGTGCGTACGTAGCCCCCACAAATAGTAGCACATATTTAATTAGTTCACCTATGAGGACAATTTCCCCTCACAAGGGTAGAAAAGAGACTTACCTCGCTCCGAAGATTCATAATAGGCCTCCACCTTCCCGATGACTCGAATCAATGCACAACGCTACAAAACTAGCCAAATAACGGCAAACAAATGAAAATATACTCTAATACTTGTACCAAGTCAATTTATCCAAATTTCCAACTCCGCTCGAAAAATTGACCAAATTTCCCTCGGGCCCACGTGCCCGGATTCCAGAATTTCTCGAAGATAAACTCTACCCATAGTCTTACTAACTCAAATATATAATTTACTCTAATTTTACATGCTCAAATTCGTGGGCAAAATCCAAAAATACAAATTCTAGGTTTTCTTCCAAATCCCATAATCTCCACAAATTCCACACTTAAATCCGTACCTAAACCATGTATTTAACTTGAAATGAGTTGGAATAACTTACCTTGTTATCCTTGAAGAAAATCTCCCCTTGAAGCTCTCCACAATCTCCCACACCAAATGAAAATAGGAGAAGAATGGCCAATTTCCCGTTTTTAAAATAACACACTGCCTCCAGCACTTTCGCACATGCGGTCGCCTCGCTCGCACCTGCGCATCCGCTTCTGCGGAATCCCACTCGCACCTGAGCCTTTTTCGCGTATGCGACCTCCAGTCTCGCACCTGCACGCCCGCAGGTGCGCCCAATCGCCCCACCTGCGGCTCCCCCAGATCAAGTCCACTCTCGCATCTGCAACCCTTATGGCCGCTTCTGTGGTTCTGCACCTGCGACCAAAGCATCGCTGGTGCGGTCACACCAGACACCAGCAACTTCAGCTCTTCCTCAACTTCAAGTTTTGATTCGTTAACCACCCAGAATCCATCCGAGGCCCCCGGGATCCAGTCCAATTACACCAACCTGTCCCATAACATCCCCCGGACTTGCTCGAGGCCTCAAATCACATCAAACAACGTCGAAACCACAAATCGCACTCCAATTCAAGCTTAATGAACTTTGAAATTTCAAACTTCTACATTCGATGCCGAAACCTATCAAATCACGTCCGATTGACCCCAAATTTTTCACACAAGGTCACATTCAACATTATGGACCTGTTTCAACTTTCGGAATCGCATTCCGACCCCGATATCAAAATTTCCACTCCCGGTCGGATTTCTCAAAAGCCTTCAAATTTCTATCTTTGTGACCATTAAAAGAGAACTTAGTCATTTCTTGGGTAATTGCTTTTCCTGATATAGTCGGGGTGGACTATTTAAATGTGTATGTTTATGTGTGACCGCTTCACAATTTATATTCCGCGAGCGGGGTGATTCTTCCACTACTCTCATGCAGCGGGTCGTACGCCACGACAGGCTAATAGATGCATCTATGGTTCGCGTCGTTCGACCCTTCGGCTTTGCACATTTATTTATTGTTGGTTCGGGTCGTTCGACCCTCGGCATTTCCTGCGCATGATATTTTCTAAATACCATTTGTGATTTAAACTGTTAAATTGCCTTAAGATGTAAATTGCTGATTGAAGTGGCGGAAACTGAGAATATATAAATTTATGAAAACAATTGTTCTTTCCTGTTGTTACTTGTTATTTGATTTTAATATTCATGTTTGAAATCACACTTGATTATATTGAATTGACCTCTAGCAAGTGTAAAAGTCGACCTTTCGTCACTACCTCTTCGAGGTTAGGCGGGATACTTACTGAGTACACGTTGTTTTTGTACTCATGCTACACTTGTTGTGCATTTTTATTGCACAGGTACATCATAGCTAGTGGCCCTTCTTGACGCAGTGATGTGGATGACTTGGAGACTTAGACGAGTTGCACCATCCGGAGATGACCCGCAGCCGACAGAGTCTCCCTCAAATGTATTGTACTTTATATTAAATTCCTTGACCAGTTTGTATTCCGGACAAGTATTTTAGTATACGTATAATTCTTAGAAATTTGCTCATGCACTTGTGACATCGGGTTCTGGGATGTGTTTGGGATGTATTTTATTAAAAATGGATTGTTAAACTATCGTATTTACTTAGCGGATTTTTATTCAATTATTATGTAATAAAGTGAAAAGTAACGATTTCAAAATGCTAAAACAGGAATTTAACTTCACCACTTAATGATTGGCTTGCCTGACAGTGGTGTCCGGCGCCATTACGACCTTATGGATTTTGGGTCGTGACAACGTGGTAAGTCCTGCGTAGTAAAGTAAAGTGGGATGCTATATTTCTAGGATTGGGATTCGTAAATATGTTAATAGATTCCGTATAATCAAGCAAAAAACAAAGATAAATATTCGAGGGAGGAAGATGCTCTCCCTTACGATGGGAGAAGCAAAACATCAAACCCCATCCCACTCGGCTCAAGTCAAGGAGTTCCAAATTCACGAATAAAATAATAAACGAATAAATAATCCGAGCTACGAACTAAATATATAACTATAAGACTACCCTAGGGTCTGGTGTCACAATTCACAAACCACTAAGAATACTACAAATAATGGGCTGAAAGAATTATGTATCTATTTTTGAATGTAACAAAAACAGTGTCTATAAATTTAAGAGAAAACTCAAGGAATCTGTGGACGCCAGCAGATCTACCTCGTGTCTCCGAATGATGATGTCGGCTACTAAAGTCTCCTAACGCTGACCGGTACATGGATCTGCACAAAAGAGTGCAGAGTGTAGTATCAATACAACCGACCCTATGTACTGAGTAAGTGTCGAGCCTAACCTCGGCGAGTGACGAGGCTAAGGAGGAGCAATTATAACATAACCTGTAACAATATATATAATAAAGCAAGAAAGAAATTCTAAACAAAACAAGAACAATAAAATGTAACAATAAATAAAATAACTCAGTTGTCTTTTCCAGGCCTCAGCTATAACCAAATTCTCTCATAAGTTTCGAAATCTTCAAAATTTGCTTTGAAATAGAAGTGAGTGTAAATACGAAAAATAGTATAGTAAAACAATAATTTTGCAAATCTTTATTTTTTTGGAAAATCAGTAAAACATAAGTGTCCTCCCTTATTTCTCCTTGTTGCAGCGTGCAACCCGCTCCCACATGTCTACCCTTATTGCTCTTCTCTATATATATCACCCCACCTGTTGCGGCGTGCAACTCGATCCCACATGTCCACCCTTATCACTCCTTGTTGTGGCATGCAACCCGCTCCCACTAGACATATCATATCAGTTTATTTCTTTATGAAAACTTTCACAATTCATGTCAAAGCCTTTCACAACATTTTGTCTCAACAATTGTAAACATAAAGTTGCACAATTCATAAACTTCCTCAATTATCATTTCACAATAAAACCAACTGGTATATATATATATATATATATATATATATATATATATATATAGTAACACTGCCATCCAACTCAATCTTTATGTATCACAACAAAACCGAGGGAACAACCAACACTTCTAACATACTTGAAGCAATACTTGACAATAAATTAATGAAAACAAAAAGACATGCAAGCCTCAATGAACATAAACAATTAAGCCACGAAGCAAATAAATTGGAAACGGGAAAGGGATCATGTTAAAGAGGAAATTTGGTGGTGCATAGATACTCGTCACTTCATCTATACACCACACACATGCAATTTCACATAACAATCAAGTTGGGGATTCCTATTCCCTCAAGTCAAGGTTAAACCAAGCACTTACCTCGATCTCACAAGCAAATCACTGCTCTAGCATAGCCTTTCCTTTAGAATTTGCTCCTAATCCGCTCGAATCTAATCACAATTGGTTTAATGTCATCAATCATAGCCTAAAGGAATCAACTTTATTGAAAAACTATGGTTTTCCTATGTTTTCTTATCAAAATACAAAATTCGACCCCGGACCCGCTTGGTCTAAACTCGAGGTCCAGACCAAAACCTGTTTACCCAATCTCCTCTGAGCCTGGATATGCAATTGGTATTGGAATCCGACCTTAATTCAAGGTCTAAATCCCCAAATTTTGGAATTCCTAAGTTCTACCCAAAACCCCAATTTTTACCATGAAAACTCTAGATTTTTGGTTGAAATCTTGTTAAAAGTTGTTAAGGATTGAAAAGAATTAGTTGGAGATCATTTACCAATGGTTTGGACAAGTTTGGGTCTTTGAAAAATCGCCTATGGAGGTTTAGGGTTTGAGAGAATTGAAAAAGAAGTGAAAACCCCGTCAAAATCTGATTTAACTAGTTGCGGGTCTCGCATTTGCGAACCCTTTGATTTTGGGCAGTTATCGCATTTGCGATAAATTTGTCGCATTTGCAACATTTCACTGCCTCGCAGTTGCGAGCCGGAATCTCGCATTTGCGATATCTGGGGCTGGCACAAGACTTCGCAAATGCGAAGCCTAATCTCGCAAATGCGAGATCAGAGGTCTGCAACACCAGATCTTCAGCTGTTAGAAAATTTTCTAAGTCCAGACACTCCGTAGCCTATCCGAAACTCACCCGAGCCCTCGGTTCTCCAAACCAAACATGCACGCAAGTCTAAAAATATCATACGAACTTGGTCGTGCGATCAAATCATCAAAATAACATCAAAATCTATAGATTTAACCTCAAAACTCAAGATTTTCTCAAGAACACTCAAATTTCTAACTTTTCAACCGGATGTCCGAATTACATCAAATCAACTCCGATTCTCATCAAATTTCACAGATAGGACTTAAATATCATAAACAAACTTGTCCCGGGCTCCAAAACTAAAATACGGGCCCGATATCATCAATTTCACATATTATTTCATTTCTTTATTTCTTGAAATAACTAGCAGAACAATTTTCTTCAAAAATTGTTTTCTAAGGCTAGGGACCTCGGAATTCAGTTTCGGGCATACGCCTAAGTCTCATATTTTACTCCGGACCTTCCGGGATCGCCGGAACACAAATCCGGGTCCATTTACTAAAAATGTTGACCAAAGTCAACTAAAACCAAATTTTAACTCTAGAAATTACTATTTCTCATATTTTCACATAAAAGCTTTTCGGGTTTCACGCTCGGACGCGCACGCGAATCGAGGTTATTATAATCAGTCTTTTATGGCTAATAAGCCTAGAATTAGGTCTTAATTCATAAAATGACCCTTTGGGTCATCACAATCTCCACCTCTAAAACAAACGTTTGTCCTCGAACGGACATAGAAAATTACCTGAATTGGCAAACAAGTGTGGATATCTACTCTGCATGTCCGACTCAGACTCCTAAGTAGCTGCCTCAACGGGCTGACCTTTCCACTGCACTCTTACTGAAGGATAACTGTTTGACCTCAACTGACAAACTTGCCGATCTAAAATGGCCACCGGCTCCTCCTCATAAGTGAAATCCTTGTCCAATTGGACAGAACTGAAATCTAACACGTGGGACGGGTCACCATGGTATTTCCGGCGCATAGACACATGGAATACCAGATGAACTGAGGATAACCCTGGAGGCAACGCAAGTCTATAAGCTACTTCCCCCACTCTATCAAGAATCTCAAATGCCCAATGTACCTAGGCCTCAACTTACCCTTCTTTCCAAATCTCATAACACCCTTCATGGGTGATACCCGCAGTAATACTCTCTATCCCACCATGAATGCCACATCTCGAACCTTACGATCGACATAACTCTTTTGCCTAGACTGAGCTACACGAAGTCTCTCCGAATAATCTTGACCTTATATAAGGTCTCTTGAACTAAGTCTGTGCACAATAACCGAGCTTCTCCAGGATCAAACCATCCAACTGGCGATCTACACCATCTACCATATAATGCCTCATAGGGAGCCATCTGAATGCTCGACTGGTAACTATTATTATAGGCAAACTCCGCTAACGGCAAGAATTGATCCTAATAACCTCCAAAGTCAATAAATCAAGCGCGGAGCATATCCTCTAAAATCTGAATAGTACGCTCGGACTACCCATTCGTCTGAGGATGAAATGATGTGCTCAACTCAACTCGGGTACCCAACTCACGCTGAACTGCCTTCCAAAAGTGTGAGGTAAACTGCGTACCTCGATCAGAAATGATAGACACGGGCACACCGTGAAGGCGAACAATCTCCCGAATATATATCTCAGCCAACCTCTCCGAAGTATAAGTACTTTCCACTAGAATGAAATGTGCTGATTTAGTCAACCTATCCACAATGGCCCAAACTACGTCAAATTTCCTCTGAGTCCGTGGGAGTCCAACTACGAAGTCCATAATGATACGCTTCCACTTCCACTCAGGAATCTCTATCTGCTGAAGTAACCCACTGGGTCTCTGATGCTCATATTTCACCTGCTGGAAATTCAAACAATGAGTCATATAAGCAACAATATCCTTCTTCATCCTTCTCCACCAGTAATGCTGCCTCAAGTCCTGCTACATTTTGGCTGCACCTAGGTGAATAAAATACTTAGAACTGTGAGCTTCCTCCAGAATCAACTCATAAAGGCCATCAACATTAGGCACATATATACGACCCTGCATCCTCAAAACACTATCATCTCCAACCGTAACCTTCTTGGAACCACCATGTCGAACTGTGTCCCTAAGGACCATCAAATGTGGGTCATCATCCTGCTGCTCTCTAATATGCTCTATTAAAGAAAACTGAGCGACTATACAAGCTAGAACACCGTTGGGCGAAATATCCAACCTCACGAACTGATTAGCCAAAGTCTGAATATCTGAAGCCAACGGTCTCTCGCCGACTGGAATAAATGCAAGGCTGCCCATACTCACCGACTTCCTACTTAGTGCATTGGCCACCATATTGGCCTTTCCGGGATGATATAATATAGTGATATCATAATACTTCAATAACTCTAACCATCTCCTCTGTCTCAGATTAAGATCCTTTTGCTTGAACAAGTACTGGAGACTACGACGGTTAGTGAAAACCTCACACGGCACACCATAGAGATAGTGCCTCCAAATCTTTAATGCATGAACAATAGCTGCCAACTCTAAGTCATGAACACGATAATTCTTCTCGTGAACTTTCAACTGTCGAGATGCATATGCAATCACCCTGCCATCCTGCATCAATATTCCTCCAAGTACAACTCGTGAAGCATCACAATAAACCATGAAGGAACCCGAACCTAATGGTAACACCAACATCGGTGCTGAAGTCAAGGCTGTCTTGAGCTTCTAAAAGCTCACCTCGCACTCGTTCGACCATTTAAATGGAGCACCTTTATGAGTCAATTTGGTCATTGGGGCTGCTATAGTTGAGAACCCCTCCACAAAACGACGGTAATAGCCTGCCAAACCTAATAAGCTTCTGATTCCTGTGGCTGAAGTGGGTCTAGGCCAGTTCTTGACTGCCTCTATCTTCTTAGGATCTACCTGGATGCCCTCTGTTGATACGATATGACCCACGAAAGCTACTGAATCTAACTAGAACTCACATTTTGAAAACTTTGCATACAAATGATTATCCCACAAAGTCCGTAGTGCTATACGGAGGTGTTTTTTGTGCTCCCCTCGGCTGCGGGAGTATATAATCAATGAATACAATTACAAAAGAATCTATATGAGGCTTGAAAACCCGATTCATCTAGTCCATAAAGGCTGCTGGAGCATTAGTCAAACCAAAGGACATCAACAAAAATTTGTCGTGCCCATACCTCATCTGAAAGGCTGTCTTAGGAACATCGGATGCCCTAATCTTCAGTTGATGGTAACCAGATCTCAGATCGATTTTTGAAGATACACTGGCACCCTGAAGCTGATCAAATAAATCATCAATCCTAACAAACAAAACCGGTGCACCCCAAGGCGAGACACTAGGTCTAATAAAACCCTTATCAAGCAAGTCTTGCAACTGCTCTTTCAATTCTGGTGGGGCCATCCGGTATGGAGGAATGGAAATGGTCTGAGTGCTAGGAGCCACATCAATACAAAAATCAATATCCCTATCGGGTGGCATCCTCGACAGGTCTGTAGGAAACACCTCAAGAAACTCTCGAACAATAGGCACCAAACATATAGAAGGAACCTCAGCCTCCAAGTCACGAATATGATATAAATAAGCCAAACACCCCTTTTCAACCATGCGACGAGCCTTGGCATAAGAAATCACCTTGCCGGGAGAATGACCGGGAGTCCCTTTCTACTCTAATCGAGGCAACCCTGGCAAGGTTAAAGTAAATGTCTTGGCGTGACAGTCCAGAGTGGAATAATAAGGTGACAACCAATCCATGCCCAAGATAACATCAAAATCAACCATGTCCAGAAGTAAAAGGCCTACACTAGTTTCAAGACCCTCAATGACTACTACGCACGAACGATACACACGATCTACCACAATAACATCCCCCACCGGTGTAGACACATAAACAGAAACACTCAAGGAATCACGGGGCACAACCAAATACGAGGCAAAATAGGATGAAACATAAGAATAAGAAGACCCGGGATCAAACAAAACCGAAGCAGCTCTATTGAAAACTGAAATGATACATGTGATAACCGCATCTGAGGACTTCGCCTCAAGCCTAGCTGGAAATGCATATAATTGGGGCTGGGCCCCGCCACCCTGAACTACCTCTCCAAGAGGACCTCTAATAGGTGGACCTCCACCTCTAGCAGGCTAGCCTCCACCTCTAGCGGCCTGGCCTCCACCTCTAACAACCTGACCCCTAACTCTGGCTACCTGTCCCCTACCCCTGGCTGGCTGGGCGGGCGATGCTGGAGTTGGCGCCGGAACTATAGCATGAGAACCCTAATACTGAAGCTGATTACCTGCATATTTTGGACAAGTCCTCCAAACATGCCCCTATTTACCACACTCAAAACATCCCTCCTGATATGAAGACTGAACATGTTGAACCAGCTGACCTCAATAATAACTCCACAGAGGAGGTGCTCTAATAGGAGCTGAAGGAGCATTGTTAACTATCTGAACAGAAGGAGGCGTATAAGAACCACAACCGCCTGAAGTACCATGTGAAACCTGGGGTGCTGAGTGAAATGACCTGGAAGACTAGCCTCTGCTAAATGAAATCCCGCCTCCAGATGAGGCACCACTGAATCCACCGGAATGGCGAGGTCTCTTGTCTGACCCCTGACCTCCCATCCCAAGAACTGACTCAACCCTTCTGGCCACATTAGCCGCATCCTGAAAAGAAATCTCGATCCCTGTCTCCTTAGACATTTGCAACCTGATGGGTTGAGCAAGTCCCTCAATGAACCGTCTGACCCTCTCTCTCTGTGGGCAACAAAAGAATTGCATGCCTAGACAAATCCACAAAACGATTCTCATACTGGGTGATAGTCATGCTTCCCTACTGAAGTCACTCAAACTGACGACACTTCTCCTCTCAAGTATTAACAGGCAAGAACTTCTCCAAAAAGAGATGTGAAACCTTATCCCAAGTCAAAGCAGGTGACCCAACTAGTCTAGTCAACAAGTAATCCCTCCACCATTTCTTGGCGAAACCAATCATCTGAAAAGTAGCGAAATCGACCCCGTTGGTATCCAAAATAACCATATTACGTAGAACCCTATGACAACTATCTAGATATTCCTGAGGATCCTCTGAATTCTCACCACTGAAATGAACAGGAAATAACTTAATGCACCTGTCCAACCTCCACAAAGAATCGGTGGACATAGCTGCCCCATCAACATGCGGCACTGCAGCAACTGGATGAATCACCCCAACTGGATTAGCCACTGGGGTATGAACCTGAGG
This sequence comes from Nicotiana undulata, assembly GCA_005239495.1. Classification (NCBI taxonomy): domain Eukaryota; kingdom Viridiplantae; phylum Streptophyta; class Magnoliopsida; order Solanales; family Solanaceae; genus Nicotiana; species Nicotiana undulata. The sequence goes on along the minus strand of ML266072.1, from coordinate 16,774 downwards.
AGTGGTCTGATCAGGAGTATGAGTAACAGGAGTCTTAATCCCTCTTCCAGCCTGAGATGCGGTCGCTGCCATGGGGAATGTGCCAGTCTGGGCCACACTCTCCATAATGCCCACTAACCGGACCAAAGCGTCCTGAAGCACTGGGGTGGCAATAAACTCCTCTGGGACCGGAGCTGGTCCCGCTGGAACGATCTGAGCTGGAACCCCCTCATGAATCTCACCTGGGGCTCCGCAGCTGGGGCTGCTATCTGAACAATGGGCTGTGACCTTCCCCTGCCTCGGCCTCTGATATGGACTCGGCCTCTACCCCTAGTAGGAGCTGCTGCTGCTGCTGGAAGACCGGATTGTTGGTCAACCGAAGAGGAAGCACGTGTTCTCGCCATCTACGAGAGAATAGAAGAGTCCAATCAGTATTTAAGATAACAAGAGTCACACGATAGAATAGAAATAAAAATGGAGTTGTTTCCTAACCTGATAGCCTCTAAGAGATAAGTACAAACGTTTCCGTACAGATCCTTCAGACTCTATTAAGATTGTTCGTAAATTGTGAGACCTAAGCAACCTAGCGCTCTGATACCAACTCTTTCATGACCCAAATTCCCAACCTTAGGGATCGTGATGGTGTCTAACACCACACTTGCTAGGCAAGCCAATGTTAGAACTTATTTAATTAATTTCTATTAAAGTCTATCTAATTATAACAGAATAATTCAAAAATAAACTAAATCTATTCAACTGGAGGTAATCAATACAAATCTGCATAGTCCCATCCTTCTTCTTCACAAATAGCACTGGAGCACCCCAAGGTGATACGCTCGGTCTGATAAACCCCTTAGCCAACAACTACTCAAGTTGTTCTTTCAATTCCTTCAATTCTTTACGAGCCATACAGTATGGGGGAATAGATATAGGTTGGGTGCCTGGAGCTAAGTCAATGCAAAAATCAATGTCACGATCCGGTGGCATGCCTAGAAGGTCTGAAGGGAATACATCAACAAACTCTCGAACTACTGGCACTGAATCAATCGTCGGAGACTCATCGGTGGTGTCCTGCACATAAGCAAGATAAGCCAAACAATCCTTCTCGACCTATGTCGAGACATCAGGTAGGAAATAACCCGACTAGCTGCACTGATTGAGGAACCTCTCCACTCCAATCTCGGCAACTCTATCATGGCTAGAGTAACAGTCTTGGCATAGAAATCTAGAACAACATGATAAGGAGATAGCCAATCCATGCCCAGGATGTCCTCAAAATCAACCATATCAAGCAACAGGAGGTCCGCTCTGGTTTCGAACCCACATAATGTAACTACACAGGATCGATTAATCCGGTACACAACCACATAATCGCTCACAGGAGTGGACACATAAACAGGAGTACCCAAGGACTCACGAGGAATATCCAGGAAATGAGCAAACAAAGCTGATACATATGAATAAGTGGATCCTGGATTAAATAATACTGATGTATCTCTATCGCATACTGAAATAATACCTGTGATCATGGAATCTGAGGCCACTGCATCTGATCTAGCTAGAATAGCATAGAACCTGGCTGGAGCACCGAATGACTGACCCCCACCAGAATAAACAGGAGCTGACTGGGCTCCCCCTGCCTGGCCTCCACCTCTGGGATGACCCCTACCAGTCTGCCCTCCACCTCTGGGTGGCCAAACCGCTGGTGCTGCTCTCATAGGCTGGTGACCCTGCTGCACTGCCTTGCCCCGAAGCCTAGGGAAAAACCTCTTCATATGGCTTGGATCCCCACACTCATAACAACCTCCTAGTACCATGGCATGCTGCCCTGAAGAAGAACCTTGTATAGCTGGAGGGCGATGTGAAACCTCTGGCATAGCACTGAGGTAAGGACTGGAAGACCCCTGATGACCAGAATATCCGCCGGAGGAACCCTAAATAGCTGGCAGACGGTAAGAACTCTTCGGAATGGCGCTGAAATAAGGCCTCGCCGGAACACCTCGTGGAGGTGGTGGGGTGTTGAATATGGGGGCCTACTAGGCTGGCCCCTACCAAACCGACCTCTGCCCCTAGCTGGAGCACCTCTGAAATCTCCAGAAAATCTGGCTCTCTTATCCTGCTGCCCCTGCTCTCTGCTCCTCGACCGATAACCCTCGATCCAGCAAGCAATCTCTACCACAAGCTGATAAGGAGTCCCCATCTCCACCTCTAGGGCCATGTTGGTCCTAATACCTGGATGTAACCCAGCTACAAATCTCCGCACTCTCTCTGCATCAGTAGGAAGTATCATGAGTGCATGACGAGAGCCCTCAGAAAACCTAGCCTCGTAGCCGGTCACTGACATCTGACCCTTCTCCAGCTGCTCAAACTGATACCGCAGCTCTTCCCTCTCAGAGGGTGGAATATACCGGTCTAGGAATAGCCGAGTGAACTGCTCCCAAGTGAAAGGAGGGGAATCTGCCGGTCTGCCAAGAATATAGGACTGCCACCATCTACGGGCCCTACACTCTAGCTGAAAATAGTGAAGTTAACTCCATGAGACTCCAGTATCCTCATGTTGTGTAGTCTGTCCCTGCACCTATCAATAAAGTCCTGTGCGTCCTCATGACGCTCGCCTCCGTAGACAGGAGGGTGCAATCTAGTCCATCTGTCTAATAACTTCTGCGGATCACCGTCCGCAGCTGGCCTGACCTCAAGTGCTACTGCTGCTGGCTGGACCCCGCAGACGGGCAGTATACCCGAGGTCTGATATACTGTTGTTGCATGTCCGGCGGCCTATGCAGTAGGGGTCTATGCTCCCCTTCCCGCCTGAGATGTGGCCGGATCTGCTGGAAATAAATCAGCATGAGTCATTGTGTCCATGAACCGCATCATACGACCCATGACCTCCTGAAATCCTGACGTTGTCATAAAGTCCAAAGGGGCAGGATCTGCTGCGGGCACCTCGCCCTGCTCCTCAGTGATGGGATCCTCCAATGGATCCGCTGGTGGTGCACTAGTACAGCTCTGGGACGCCCTCGTTCCCTACCTCGGGCTGGTGCCCTCCCACGGCTTCTGCCATGGCCTCAGATGACGGGGGTAGCGGCCCCTCCCGGGTCTGGAACATCGGTTGCGCGCATCCTCACCATCTGTGAGAGAATAGAAAAGTGAGATTTAGTATACCATCAACTGCACGATAGAAGATGAATAAAGAGAGATTTCCTAACACCCTATAGCCTCCTGAAGATAAATACAGACGTCTCCGTACCGATCCGCAAGACTCTATTGGGTTTGCCCGTAACTTGTGAGACCTATGTGAACCTAGAGCCTTGATACCATGTTGTCACGACCCAAATCCTAAATCAGGTCGTGATGGCGCCCGACACCGTGGTCAGGCAAGCCAACATCAATTTACTAATGAGTTTCATTTAATTTATCAAAACATTTCCAACACTTACGTAATTTAGATTTAAGACTTTAAGCAAACGAATAACTTAGGCAATCTTGAACAGGATTGGCCATGATAGTCATAATTAATATTTACAGCCCAAAATATAATGTCTACTACGTGTGTGCCAGGAACTAGTGTCACAAGTCTACATGAATCTAGTAGAGTGAGAATCCAAAAGAATACAAGTCTGTCCTACTATCTGAGGAAATATAGACAAATATAACAAAAGAAAGAAAAACTCCAAGGTGTTGTTGGAAGTCGTCAGGGAAAGCAACTCACCGAGAAGCCTCGACCAGGTACAAATCAGGAACGAGCTCCGGACTGATACTCAGATGCACCTACCTCAGAACCTGTACAATTAAGTACAGAGTGTAGCATGAGTACATAAAATAATATGTACCCAGTAAGTATCCAGTATAATCTCGAAGAAGTAGTGACGAGGGGCCGACTTGACACTTACTAGGGTCCAAACAGTAAATTTAAGTAATATTTTAAAGAGGACAACATGTAAGCATGAACAGTAAAGCAATAAATATCGAATCGTAATCAAAATCTAAATACATGGTGAAGCACCAATATACAAGTTTTCAGTTCGTTTTTCCAGGATGTTTCACAGCTCAACAGTCATAAAAATATCAAGCAAATAACATGCGCATAGTGGAATAAGGACAACCGGCATGGGACAACATAATAACAATAATTGTGCACTGCCTAAGGGTCGAACGATGTGAACCATAGATGCATCTATTAACCTGCCGTGGCGTAAGACCCGCTCCCATGAGAGTAGGGGAAAGAGTCACTCCGCTCGCGGAATAAATTGCGAAGCGGTCGGATGCAAACACAACATCTTTCTTTAAATCCTTTCCAAATAACAATTCTTTTAAAACACCAAATTTTAGGATTTTGTTTTGAAACAAAGTTGCATACAATGAAGTCACAAGGCATATAATTCAATTTAATGAAATTCACAAGGCATGGTGTGAGCCTATTACCCGGACATAATAATAATAGTCACTACGCACGGACTCTCGTTACCTCGTATGTACGTAGTCCCCATTAATAATAACACATAACCATTTATTTCACCTATGGGGAAAATTCCCTCTTACAAGGTTAGAAAGGAAACTTACCTCGTGTCAAGTCTACTTCCTGGGTCAAGAACGCGCCTGAAACTCCAAATTCGATGCCCAAGGACTCGAAACTAGTCAAATATTGCATAAGTAAATCAATGTATACTCAAAAGTATGAAATTCCTCTATTTAAGTGATTATTTCATCCAAAATTACAAAATCCCAAAATACACCCTCGGTCCCACATGCTCGGATTCCAAAAACTTTCGAAGGAAACAATCACCCATAGCCTAAGGATCAATATTATGTAGTTTTTTGTATGATTTCATAACTAGTTAGTTGGTAATTCTCTCATTTTCATAAAAACCTAGGTTTTACTCTAACCCGTGATTTTTACTAATTTAATGTGTTAATATACCTAGGAATTTAAGTATTAAACTTAATTTGTAGTAGGAATTACATACCTTACACTAGCTAGGTCGAATGTCTTCTTTACAAGCTCTAACAATCGTCAAGTATGGAAGAAAAATAGTGAAAAATGACTAAGTCCCGTGTTAAATGCACACTGTCCAGCTGCCCCTTATATGTGAACGCAGCAGAGGCAATGCGTTCGCGAAGAACAACTAGCCAGGCCCCTCTGAGGCCTTCTATGCGGACGCGGAGGGGTCTATGCGAACGCGAAGGCTAGCTGGGCTAGAGCTACGCGAACGCGGAGGGGAGGGTGCGAACGCAGAGAGCAAGAGCTGAGCTGAGCTGGCCCCCAGCTTTACTCTATGCGAACGTGAAGAACCTATGCGAACTCATAGGTTAATTTTCACCCTTGCCCAACTCCTTCTATGCGACGCGTCGCATAGAAGGAAACCAGACACAGAAAATCTGGTGTTTGGCACTTAGCTCTGAGGGGTTTGAAACTCACTCGAGCCCCCCGAGACCGCGTCGAAAGGTACTGGCAAGTCTGTATTCATGATACAGACTCGCTCAAATTCTCGAAACGCGAAAAACAACAACGAAACTAAGAATCCGACCCCAAAACCAAACTAAATCAAACTTTGAACTACAAGTTCTAGAATTCGCTTTCAACACGTCGTACCTACCTATACTACTCAGAATGACACCAAATTTTGTGAGCAAGTCATAAATGACATAACGGAACTATTTCCGGTCTCGGAATTCTGTTTGGACCTCGATAACACAAATACACGTTCCAAACCTCAATTTTTGAACTTAAGGAATCATATTTCACTATTTGGCGCCGAAACGCTCCCGGGTCATCCAAAACCCGTTTCGAACATAGGCCCAAGTCCGAAATCATCATACGAACCTATCGGAACCTTCGAATCTCGATTCCGAGGTCGTTTACTAAAAACGTTGACCGAAGTCAAACTTGGCCTTTAAGAGCAACCTTAAGGAACCAAGTATTCCTATACTACTCCAAACACCTCAAATTTCGAACTACCCGTCCCCGCAAGTCATAAATCAGTAAAAGAAACTACGGGAAGTCTCATTTAGGGGCACGTGGTCCTAGAACACAAAACGACCGGTCGGGTCGTTACAGTGAAACAATAATTTTGCACATCTTCATTTTTTTGGAAAATCAGTAAACATAAGTGTCCTCCCTTATTGCTCCTTGTTGCGGCGTGCAACTCGCTCCCACCTGTCCACCCTTATTGTTCCTCCCTATATATATCACCCTTATTACAACTGTTGTGGCGTACAACCCGATCCCACCTGTCCACCCTTATCACTCCTTGTTGCGGCGTGCAACCCGCTCCCACCAGACATATCATATCAGTTTATTTATTTATGAAAACTTTCACAATTCAGGTCAAAGCCTTTCATAACATTTTTGTCTCAACAATTGTAAACATAAAGCTTCATAACTCATAAACTTCCTCATTATTATTTCACGATAAAACCAATCGGTATATATATATATCGTAACACTACCATCCAGCTCAATCTTTATGTATCACAACAAAACCGAGGGAACAACCAACACTTCTAACATACTTGAAGCAATACTTGACAATAAATTAATGAAAACAAATAGACATACAAGCCTCAGTGAACATAAGCAATTAAGACACGAAGCAAATAAATTGGAAACGGGAAAGGGATCATGTTAAAGAGGCAATTCGGTGGTGCATAGATACTCGTCACCTCACCTATACACCACACACATGCAATTTCACATAACAATCAAGTTGGGGATTCCTATTCCCTCAAGTCAAGGTTAAACCAAGCACTTACCTCGATCTCACAAGCAAATTACTGCTCTAGCATAGCCTTTCCTTTAGAATTTGCTCCTAATCCGCTCGAATCTAATCACAATTGGTTTAATGTCATCAATCATGGCCTAAAATAATCAACTTTATTGAAAAACTATGGCTTTCCTATGTTTTCTTATCAAAATACAAAAATCGACCCCGGACCCGCTTGGTCTAAACTCGAGGTTCAGACCAAACCCTGTTTACCCAATCTCCCCCGAGCCCGGATATGCAATTGGTATTGGAATACGACCTCAATTCGAGGTCTAAATCCCCAAATTTTGGAATTCCTAAGTTTTACCCATAATCCCAATTTTTACCATGAAAACTCTAGATTTTTGGTTGAAATCTTGTTAAAAGTTGTCAAGGATTGAAAAGAATTGGTTGGAGATCACTTACCAATGGTTTGGAGAAGTTTGAGTCTTTGGAAAATCGTCTATGGAGGTTTAGGGTTTGAGAGAAGTGAAAAAGAAGTGAAAAACCTGTCAAAAAACTGATTTAACTTGTTGCGGGTCTCACATTTGCGAACCCTTTGATTTGGGCAGTTATCGCATTTGCGATAAATTTTTCGCATTTGCAATATTTCGCTGCCTCGGAATTGGGAACCGAAATCTCGCATTTGCGAGATCTGGGGATAGCCCAAGACTTCGCAAATGCGAGATCAGAGGCCTGCAACACCACATCTTCAGTTGTTAGGAAATTGTTTTCCGTAGCCTGTCTGAAACTCACTCGAGCTCTCAGGGCTCCAAACCAAACATGCACACAAGTCTAAAAATATCATAAGAACTTTCTCGTGCGATCAAATCCTCAAAATCTACAGATTTAACCTCAAAACTCATGATTTTCTCAAGAACACTCAAATTTCTAACTTTTCAACCGGATGTCCAAATTACATCAACTCAACTCCGATTCTCATCAAATTTCACATATAGGACTTAAATATCATAACAAACTTGTCCCGGGCTCCGGAATCAAAATACGGGCTCGATATCATCAGTTTCACATATTATTTCATTTCTTTATTTCTTGAAATAACCAGCAGAACAAGTTTCTTCAAAAATTATTTTCTAAGGCTAGAGACCTCGGAATTCAGTTTCGGGCATATGTCCAAGTCTCATATTTTACTCCGGACCTCCCAGGATCGTCGGAATACAGTTCCGGGTCCGTTTACTAAAAATGTTGACCAAAGTCAACTAAAACTAAATTTTAACTCTAAAAATTACTATTTCTCATATTTTCACATAAAAGCTTTCCGGTTTCACGCCCCGACTGCGCACGCGAATCGAGATAATTAAAATTAGTTTTTTATGACTAATTAGCCTAGAATTAGGTCTTAATTCATAAAATAACCCTTTGGGTCATCACATATTTTAGAAGCATGTTGGGGCACTTTGATTTAGAGTTTCTAAAATGAGTGAGTAATTTTTGAACAGTGATGGCATTATCTACTGCTCTTTTGTTTTGTTGGAAAGCGGATTGAATAGGGTTTATCACTTTTTGAAGAAAATGTTTGATACGATTACACGATTATTTTTGTGATGATTCTGTACACAGTGTTACATAAACTAATTGGTCTAAATTGAATCACGGATTATGGACTCTTGACTTTTGGGATCAAATAGACGTAAGTTGTGTTTAACTCCACAAGGATATAACCTTGTTGGAAAATAGTTTTACAGAATGTGATTAATGATTGTTTTATTTGATTCAAGAATTTTTGGTAAAATAGGGGATGAAGTCCATCTGGCTCGGATGATTTACAAGGTTGGAAGGAGTGTACTACTTGATATATTTCATGATCATTCAGTAATTTTGATAGCATATTGGCTTCATTTGATGAGAGGGCATTATAATTATTGGTAGGATAACTTTTATAAGAAGTTATGTGAGTGGTGGTATAAAGATCTTGGTAGTAATTTATAGCAAGATGTTGTAGCAATGCAATGTCCGTAATCCAGTTATCGGTAGAATCTTTTAAGGCAGTTATTCTATTACAGCGCCTTCATTTTAAAGTAGACAAGTGGAAAAATCTCGTATTTGCATCCCCCTCGTTAAGCCAGTTAACACGTGATTTTAATTTTCAAAACTCCTCTTCAAGCGTGAGTATTTGATTATACTGGGCAATTAAATCCTTTTCTAGATTTTGTAAGAAACTGTTAGTGGGGCAGCGGCTTGATTTTTGTATTCGTGCCAGTCTAGAGTGAAGATTATTTTTCTTTTGAAAAATATTTCCAAAAGATTGGTAGTTCCAGGTTTGGATTAGAGAAGTAAAATCTTTTATTGCTTGGAGTATAGGAGGGTTATGGTGCCATATTTGGTGAAATACGTTGGGAAATTCATGAAGTGAAAGCCACATTGTTTCGAATCTAAATATATTAGTTTTTTTTTATAAAGGGTGTTGTCAAGGGATAACAATAACGGACAATGATCGAAATGGGTTCTAGGCAAATGGTGCACATGTGCTTCGGGATAAAGGTCCAACCATGCATAATTTGCAACTATATGATCTAGTCGCTCTAATATCATAACCCCTTTTCTTATTTTATTTGTCCAAGTGTATTTATTATCCGTAAATCATAGGTCTGTTAGGTTACAGTAATTGAAACAATCAAGCATTAAATCTACCCTAGTGTTATTTAACGAACATCCTCCAAAATTTTCATGCGGGTATAAAATATCATTAAAGTCGCCCCCGCTAGCCAGGGACCTTTGTATGTGTCATCTATATGTTTTAGATTTTGTCATAAAATTTTGCGTGATGATAGAACGTTGCTTGCATATATGGCCGTAAATAAAAAAGGGGTACCATGTGGACATACATGTATCATGCAGTGAATTTCATGGTTGGTGACAACAATTTCAGTTACTTGAACTACCTGATCATTCCAAAGCACCACAATGCCTCCTGTCTGGCCTTCAGCAGGTGCTTGAGATAGATGAGAAAAAGCAAAATCTTCCTTAATAGAGTGGTGGTCCTGTATGTGTGTTTCTAGGAGCACTACTAGGGGTGGTTGGTAATAATTGAGCATAGAACAAAATTAGACAATGTTTTTAAGCCTATGCTTCTCAACCATATTCTTGTAAAATCAATAAATTTTAAATGATTACTATACATTTATCTTTTGGCTTAGAGGGCGTTTGGCTAAGCTTATAAGCTGATCATACTAGCTTATAAGCATTTTTCGACTTATCTACGCGTTTGGTAAAGTTAAAAGTGCTTATAAGCCAAAAGCCATAAGCTGGTCATCCCCATCTTATGAATTTTTAGCTTATAATCACTTTAAGTTTGACCAAAATTTTTACTATTTTATCCTTAAAATATTCTTTTTTAGAACTAAACTCTTACATCGATATTCACTGCCCGAAGTACTATTTAAACCTAACCTCACCCCCTCCCCCCCCCTCCCCTCCGAGTCTCTTCAAGTCTGCAGTTCTCATTGACTATTTAAGAAAACAAATTCTCTAATCCTTTTCATATTTATATCTATGTGATTGTGTATTAATCTTTCAACTGTATGTAATAAATTAGGACATATCAAATTTTTGGTGTATCAATGTTTATTTCTCATCAAATATTTTGTCCTATTTAGGTTTATAACTTATGACTATATTCTTATCATAAAATAAATTATATCGATTATAGAAGTTATCTTATCTAAGCATAGTTGTATTTAAAATAAAATAACAAATAGAATATTTTGTATTTGGATCGATTTGGAATCTAAAATTTTGAAGAAATTACGTCGTTATAAGTGTAAACAGTCTAAGTTTATTTAAGCCATTTTAACAGAAAAAGAGCTTATCAGCACTTTTTTTATCAAATACTGCAGCAGCTTATTATCAATTTCAACACTTGTATCCAAACATGTAACTGCTTATTTAATAAATCAGTTTCAGCACTAAAAAGTGCTTTTCAGTACCTAATACTTATCAACTATTTCAAATCAGCTAATCCAAATGGGCTCTTAATTTTGTCTAACAGAATTTAGTATATTCTCCCCTTTTGATACACCAGTAAAACTTCGATTTGGACTCCTTCAAACTTATTAGTCCTAAATGACTTCTTTGTGAGTATCAAACCACCAATTTATTTTATAACCATTATAATTATGATTGATGTCATTATTATTATTATATTATTATTATTGTTATTGTTGTTGTTGTTGTTGTTGTTGTTTTTGTTGTTGTTCTTATTGTTGTTATTATTCCAATTCTATCTTGTTTACCCTTAAAAATGATAACAATTGAATTTATACGCGATTTTAAGGATATGTGACTAATTCAATATAAGTGATTAATAACGTTAGATGAGCAAATTAAAGATGGAATAAATGATCAAACTGGTAGTAAGACCGAGTTCGAGCTCAGTTATGATCCAAACAATTAGCATGCCTTCGATTCGGAACCAAAAACTTATGAAGGGCTATGAACAAAACTAAGAACTTAGAATAATCTTTAGAAGCAGAGGAACCAAATGTATATTGCCTTGACATGCGTGTTACAGTGTCCCTAATGAATAATCAGCTTCCCCTTTATATAGTAGGGGAGTTTTACTCTGATTATAATTTTAAAAAAGGTAAAAATCTTCCTTTTCGCTAATCACTGCCTACCGCTAATACGGGGCGGGATTCACACTGTGATATCCGGTTAGACACGGATATCACGACCATTTGTTAATCGTGCGTAATCATTTGATAATGCTCTCCGAAGTCTTGGAACTTGAACCAGACATGGGGGGTGTGGTTTTGATGGCTTTGAGGGCAGGTGTTTTGTTCGGGCCTTGTTGCAAAAGGCTCCTGGCTTCGATTTCGATTCCTTGCAATCATATCCTTGCTTTGTTTGCCTCACCGCAAAATCGGGGTACTCATTAGCCTCGATTTTAACCGTATACAGATAGTCCCTCGTTTCTCAGAAAGTAGGTTTGCCGAAACGATGAGAAACGACAGATGCTCTCCGGTTCCTTCCTCTGTACGTTACAATGAAGGAGCCGAAACGTCCCATCAGTCGCGTCGTTCTGACTTCGGACACGTGTCAACTATCGGTTGGTTGCCCCTAAATGCGAAACGTTGCATGCTTTCCTATGAAAGCTTCTGTCCTTTGTTATTTTTCTACTTTTTGACCAAGCTTTTACCTTCGAGATTCCCAGTTATCATCAACTTCTTTCAAACCTTCATACCTTCATCTTTTAGTCTTCGAATCTTCATAATAGTTCTTAGATTTTTTCCCAGATCTTCTTAAATTCTTCATATCCCGTTGTTCAGCCTTCAAACTTGTTATTACCGACTGCTGGTATTGAGGAGGATGATCCTGAAATAGTTTTCCTCGAGGCGACTGCTCTCGACGTAGATGCCACCGAGTTGGCAGCCGTCGAACCAGCTGCTTAGCCCTCTTTGAAATTTTTTATTCTTGGGGTTTGTTCTGTTTTAGATCGCTTCAAGGTTGAGAAATCCTCGTCCAAGCAGGACCGGGATTAAGGAGAATCAATATACATATGCTTCGGGACCGAAAACGTCCTTCCCATGGTTCGAGAGGACTGTAATTGGGGAGGTAAGGATGTAGTAGTCCCCAGCCATGAGGATGCTATTACTACCCATGTGGAGGAATACTTAACTGTTTACACTTACCCTTTCACGTGGTCCCGGTTATTTTTGACTTTTGCAAGAGGTACGAGGTGTGCCTCGAGCAAATCCACCTGTCCCTATGGAGGATCGTGATCCTCCTTCGCTACTTTGTGAATAAGATCGAGTCTCATAGGTTCACCATTGATCATCTAATCCGTTTATACAGTCCCCAGATCTTCTGAGGGGGACTGATTAAGCTTACTCGCTGGGCCCGCAAGGCTCCCTTTTCGAGCATTGATGAAGACTGAGACCGGGGCTGACAAGGACGCTTTGTTCGGGTGAAGACTAAACACTTGATTCCTCCTGAGTTCATGCAATTCCCTGAGGAGTGGAATGCATCTCGTAAGTGCAACCTCTCCTTAAACGTCATTTTTTCTTCATTTTCTTTCCTTTCATTTACTCTTGTGATTGTGCAGTTATTTCCCTAGTTTCAAATGTGGTCCCATGGCTTAAAGAGTGGATCAAAGACATGCAAACATATGTCATACTTCAAGATCTCATGGCACAAATTGCCAAGGGGCCGATAGGAGGCTCGTTCTCACTGTAAGGTTTCCCTTCAAAAAGTTATTATCGTGTCCTTAGCTCACAACATACTGACTTCTCTTCTCTCTTTCTCTTTCTCTTTCTCTTTCTTTTATAGGTTTGCCTAAGACCATCGAACTTAGACATTTGGAAGGGGACGGGGATGTGTTCGATGATCCCCCTATTACAGGAGAAAAGAAGAAAAGGAAAAGAAAACCTTCGGGCTCCCCAGTCCCTGAGGTGTAAACAAAGAAGATGGTGGCTCGCTAGCCCAGGAAGAGCACTAGCTCCCGGGTGCCAAACTTCGATTCTCTTCTCCGGATTAGGGATGAGCTGGAAGAAGATGACATTTTCATCACCCACAGGTCGACCCTTCCTTGGGAGCAGGACGCAACCGAGGGGGAGACTCGTGAGGCCGACCACCCTCAGACTCGAGAGGTCGATATGGAGACCGTGGGTGGGACCCCCTGTCACGACCCGAAATCCCACCTTTCAGGCGGTGACTGCGTCTAACATTGAACCCGCTAGACAAGCCAACATACACAACACCTTGACATTTTTAAAACAACTTAACAGTAATAAAGCAATTATCTTTCAAACCTTTACTGAAATAACCAGAACCACTTCAAAAGTTTTACAGCAAAAATGAAATAATACTCCAAAAAACGCATAATGAAATGATAAAGATAACAACATCGCAAAATCCCAAAATCGGGGTGTCACAACCTCATGGACTGTCTATAAGAATACTAAATACAAGTCTGAAAGGAAATACAATATTGTCTTTAGAACGGAAGGAGAAATAAGAAAATAAGATACTAATAGCAGGAGAGACTCCAGGGCCCACGAACGCCAGTGGTATACCTTGAAGCTCGACGTGGGCTGAAGGTGACTCCCTCAGAGCTGTCCACGGGGTCCGGAAGCAGGATCTGCACAACATAGAGAAGTGCAGTGTAGTATCAGTACAATCGACCCCATGTACTGAGTAAGTGCCGGGCCTAACCTCGGCCGAAGTAGTGACGAGGATAGACTTAGCAAATAACGTTCACCTGTCCTATTCTACAACACAAAATACAAATAACAAAGCAAGGAATAATAACAGTCATATACGGGGAACGGGAGCAGATAAAGGGAAAACAATAAGATTTTAGTGATTGTTGAAGATAAATGGAAAAAAATAGAGTTGGAATCACTTACCTATGGAGCTATGGTGATGGAAATCTTCAAAATCGCCTAAGGGGAAGTGGGGAAGAAGAGGTTTGAGAAGAAGTGGGTTAAATCCCGTAATGTTTCTGTTTTTGACATTTTAAAATCACTAGGCAAAATTGACCTTCGGGGGCCACTGGCCGCGTTCGCGAAGGGTTAGCAGCTGGGACCTACATGTTCGCGGAGCCAGGGCCGCGTTCGCAAGGGTCTAACTTCCTAGGATTCCGCGTTCGCGAGCCTACGCCCGCGTTCGCGAAGAACAAACCTACCCTGCCCCCCGACCTCACCCTAAGCCTACGCGTTCGCACCCCTGGGGACGCGTTCGCGTAGAAGCACTGCTCAGTGCTCCGCGTTCGCGTCTCCCTCTACGCGTTCGCATAGAGTAAATCCCAGGCCACCATAATTTACCCTTCGCGTTCGCGAGCCCTTGGCCGCGTTCGCGAAGGGTACTACACCAGACACCAGCAAATCATCAAAAACATCAGAGTTTTAGCACTTTTCACACCCCGTTAGCTACTCGAAACTCACCCGAGCCCTCGGGCTCAAAACCAAAAACACACACAACTCCCAAAACATCCTACGGACTTATTCAAGCTTTTAAATTACAAAAATATCATCAAAAACAAGGAACTAAACCTTAAAACTCATAGAATTTTCTTAAAACTTCATAAAGCTTAATTTTCCAATTTTGATCCGAAACACGTCGTTTCAAGTCCGTTTTACACCAAATTTCACAAATAAGACAAATAACATATAATAAACCTGTTTCGGGATCCGGAACTATAATACGGTCCCGATAACACGGTTTTCACTTAATTATTCCTTATCAAAATCCTTTATTATTTTCAGAAAACAATTTTCTTTAAAAATTCATTTCTCGGGCTTGGGACCTCGGAATTCGATTCCGGGCATACACCCAAGTCCCATATTTTCCTACGGACCCTCCGAGACCGTCAAATCACGGGTCCGGATCCATTTACCAAAAATGTTGACCAAAGTCAACTTTATTCATTTAATTATCATAAAATTCCATTTTCATCAAATTTCAACATAAAGACTTCCCGGCTACACGCCCGGGCTGCGCATGTATATCGAGGTGAGATTAACGGAGGCTACCGGGGCCTCGGAACACAGATTTAGCTAGAATTACTTAGGATGATCTTTTGGGTCNCATATCGGACTCGAACTCCCAGGTAGCTGCCTCGGCAGGCTGACCCCTCCACTGAACACGGACCGAAGAATAACTCTTCGACCTCAACTGGCGAACCTGCCTATCTAATATAGCTATCGGATCCTCCTCATAAGTCAGATCCTTGTCCATTTGGACGCTGCTGAAGTCAAGAACATGAGATGGATCTGCAATATACCTCCGGAGCATAGATACGTGAAACACTGGATGTACGACTGATAAATGCGGTGGCAAGGCAAGTCTGTAGGCCACCTCTCCTACCTTGTCCAAAATCTTAAATGGACCAATATACCTAGAGCTCAACTTGCCCTTCTTTCCGAATCTCATCACGCCCTTCATAAGCGACACTCGAAGGAACACCTGGTCTCCTACCATGAAAGCCAAATCTCGAACTCTACGATCTGCATAACTCATTTGCCTGGACTGCTGTACGGAGCCTATCCTGAATAATCCTTACCTTATCCAAGGCATCCTGGACTAACTCAAAACCCAATAACCTAGCCTCTCCGGGCTCAAACCATCCAACTAGAGACCGACACCGCCTACCATACAACGCCTTATAAGGAGCCATCTGAATGCTCGACTGATAACTGTTGTTGTAGGCGAACTCTGCTAAAGGCAAGAACTGATCCATGATCCACCAAAATTAATAACATAAGCTCGCAACATATCCTCCAAAATCTGAATAGTACGCTCGGACTGTCCGTCCGTCTGAGGATGAAATGTTGTGCTCAACTCAATCTGTGTACCCAACTCTCGCTGAAATACTATCCAGAAATGGGAGGTAAACTGAATACCTCTGTCTGATATAATGGATAAGGGCATTCCGTGCAATCTGACAATCTCTCTCGTATAGATCTGAGCTAAATTCTCTGCCGAAGATGAAACCGCCACAGGAATGAAATGTGATGACTTGGTCAGCCTATCCACAACAACACATACTGCATCAACCATCCTCTGGGTTCGTGGGAGTCCAACTACAAAATCCATCGTGGTACGCTCCCACTTCCATTCGGGAAGCTGAATCTGCTGCATCAACCACCGGGTCTCTGGGGCTCATACTTAACCTGCTGACAACTCAAGCACCGAGCTACATAAGCCACAATATCCTTCTTCATTCTACGCCACCAATAATGTTGCCGCAAGTCTTGGTACATCTTCGTGGAGCCTGGATGAATGGAATGCCGGGAACTACGGGCCTCCTGCAATATCAAATCATGAATGCCATCAACATCAGGTACACAAATGCGACCCTGCAATCTCAAAACCCCCTCAGCATCGACTGTGACCTGCTTGGCACGTCCGTGCCGAACCGCATCTCTAAGAGCACACAAATGACGATCATCATACTGCCTGGCGCGGATACGATCATACAACGAAAAATGAGCGACGGTATGGGCCAAAACACTGCCAGTCTCAGAAACCTATAATCTAACAAATCGATTGGCTAATGCCTGAACATCCAAAGCCAAAGGTCGCTCTCCAACTGA